>PYSQ01000424.1:0-28245 GCA_003049435.1 Nakataea oryzae | reverse complement strand
GGGGTGGGGGGATCACTTGTCGCGGCGCCCAGAGAGTCATGGGGCGGGCTGGGGGGGGCTTGTGCCCGCTGCCTGGGCTGGGTAGCAGGAGCAGGCCATGGGTGCAGAGAGGCGGGCGCGCGTGGCAGCGTGTCTGATGGCATGGCGGGATTTCTCCCCACTGGGAAGCGAGAGAAAGCAGGAAGACGACGATCTAATCCTCCGAGGAGGGCCAGGGGGGAAGACAGATGCCAGTGATGGCGGGTTGCCAGTCAACAAGATGTAGTACAGGCCCGATGGGCCCACTGCCGGGACAGTGCTCTGAAGCGGGCGCTGCTGGGTGGGCCAAGCCAAGGTGGGACAAAATGACACCCATCCTTTGCCTCGCTCGTTTGCAGAGCGGACGACACGACGGCGTTGTGCTTCGTGAGCCCTCCGAGGGATGGCTGTGTGGATAAATCAGGTGGCCGTCACTGCAAAGGCAAGCAAGCAGTGGCGGTTCATGGGCGCACCCCCGAGGGAGCAGGAGGAGGAGGACGGCAAGGCAGGCAAAAGAAAATGTGCGAGAGCAAAAAGCAAAAGAGGCGTGAATGGTGGATCGAAACGGGACTTACTGCCTCCACCGCAGCGGCTCGGTATTTGGAGGCCAGCCAAATGGATACCGGCAACGGGGCTGCCTGGGCTGGTGCGTGCCTTCCCGAAGTACCCTAGGGACGACGCTGTTAGTCGCGATTACGGGAAAGGGGGCGTGGGCTTGCTCGCACGCGCAGCAGCCCCACCCCACGGCAGGGGGGTGGTCTTATCGGCTGTGCGTGCGAGGTGGTGTGGACACGAGAAGGGGCCCACATCGCCCGAGCATAGCCTGCCTGTCGCTTGCGACGTCCAGTTGGGCGGACGGTTGGGAACGGGGACTGCAACCTACAGGGGTGGAATGGCGTCTGGTGGGGCGGGCCAGTCTGGGTGCTCTCTCTGGCTGCACACCAGCAATAGTCCTTCTTGCCCTCGACGCTATCGCTTCCGCACGCCCTCCAATATTGTGCAAAATATGAGATGTCGCGGATGCTCTCCACAGAGAAGCTCCCTGGCGTCGTATTTGGGCAACGCTCGCTGCCCTTTGGGAGCCCACCTGCAGCCTGTCGTTTGTTTGATGAGAGGCGGACGGATCACGACGTCCAATAGCCCCCGCCGGGCGCCCTGGAGAGCCTCGTGCGCAGGGATTTGCGCCAGGGATCGGGCTGTCGTGCTTGTGGGGAACGCCTGGGCAGATCGAGAATCGATGTCAAATAGTTATGGCCTGAGCCCTGCCGGGAAGGCCCGGGTCTATCGCTCCGAGGCTGGCAGATCCGCCGGCGAGGTGGGAATCGCAGAGTGTCGGCGCGCTCCACGCTTTGGGCCAAGGGCTGCGGGTTTTGCTAGTCAGGCTTCCCCTGGGCGCAGAGTTTGAGATCCTCGGGGCTTTTCCGTTTGCTTGTTTTTTCGTGTCGGGTTGGTTGGTCGCCCCTGTTCAGTCGGGCTGGCGTCAATCCACGCACGGAGCAGACCCCACGCTTCAGGATTGACAAGTCCTAAAAGGAACCGAACGATGAGGGTTGACTTCTATCGCGCAATGTGCCATGGTTAGCCTGCCATTCCAGTTGCGCAAGCGGCCGCCACCGGCTGCAGGGAAAAGCTGAGGGAGCTAGGCCCGATGGCGGCGCGCTAGTCTCGACTGTTCCCATTCGCGGTTCTCTTCCACTCGAGGTGCAGACAGCCGTTGGAAATGACTGCAGGATCATTGCTTTCTGGCTGATCGTGCTCATGCTCCCTTCGAGAGGCGGGTGGCATGGACGCGGCTGCGAGCAGGGGCACCGTCCATGCTCAGCCAGAGGGCCGTTCCAGCTCGGCAAGGACCGTCTCCCTTAGCGAGCTGGATTCGGCTGGTCTGCCGAGGACAAGGGGGAAGATATGGAAATTGACGTGGAGCTGACCGAAAAGATGGACTTGCTGGGAGGCTTTGTCTCCCTCGCGACAGGGCGCCGATATCACCTGCAGTCTCGAGGCTGGTGCGTGCTAGTTTCCCTTGTGAGTTATTTGCTCGCTCTCGCGCGCATCCTCCGCACGCCAGCCCGCAGGGTTGGTGCCCGGGACTCGAAAGCTGCCTCGTGCAAAAAGGTGGTGGATAGATATGTTTAAACGCGCGCGCGCGGATACCCAATGCGCCGAGGTGACGATGACAGCGATGGATGTTCCACCAGGACGGGGCTGTTTTCGATGGAGTAAGGATGGCTATCGTGGAGACTTTGGACACGGACTCGACGGAGAACAGACTTCGGCAGGGAGAGGGCGTCGAGATTATAGATGCCTCAAAGCTCCGTATGCCATCAGCCGAGCAGCCCCCAGTGGATGTGCTGTTCTATGTTATATCCGGTTCAGCAGCCAGAACGCCCGTGTAGCACCATGACCGCCGCCCATAGCAGCCACATCCATCCATCGCTCCTGCTGTCATCCAGATACCGTGAGCCCGCCATCCCGGCCCATCCATGGGATTCTGCCGAGAACAGTCTGTAGGACGGACCAGACACCGCAGGCCTGCGAGCATGGCGCAGGGTGCCCCAAGCAGGATCACAGGGTGGAAGACGTCCAAGGCATGTACACCGTGAGTACCTTGGCCTTCTGGAGGGACGGCAAACTGTGCGAGCATCCTACCAGGCTGATACATTTTGCAAGTACTCGAGGGCTCTCCGTGAGGATGTATCCAGGGCTTGGGGCCACCCCTAGACCTCCTTTTTTTTTCTTTTTGTCGGGGTGCGGATAGCATCCAGCGACACTGCAGGTCGGCAGGGAACGTATCCTGGCCCATGGATAGTAGGATTGTTTGACAAGGCGAATTTGGCATCTTTTGTTACTTTTTTTGCATACGTTTCCTTTTTTCCCATATAATCTTTGCTGTTTCTTTTTCTCTTTTTCGCATGTTAGTGCTTGCCTCGAGCACCACTCTGTGGTGGCACCTGGCGATTGCGCCTTCAGTGGCAAGTGGAGTGGGTCCGGTCTGGGGTGTTTTCGGGTGATCGCACCGCCGGCTCTGGCTGCTTTTACTTGGCCGGGAATACCGCCGCATCCCCGATTGATACGCCCGTATCGATTTCGGCCTGAAAGCTGCCGGCCGCATTGCGATGGGAGGGATGGGGTGTTTGCAGTCGGATATCTCCCGGGCGCTAGGTTTGGGCGCTGCACGGGTCTCGTGCATGGCCGCCTGGCGCCTTCGTGTTTGGGCCCAGCTGCTTTGGCCTTGAACACCCGCACTCCATGGCGGAGATAACGGTTGCCAAGAGTCGAGACGGAAACCGGCAGCGACAGTCTCTGGAAACGGGTCCAAAATTAAAGTTCCAGGCTCTGGTGAAGGGTACAGCCGCCATTGCCCAAGCGCCAGTGAATCTGGGCTGCAGTGCGTGCAGCCCATCGTCGTTGCTCCACTTTCGAATTTGGCGCACTGCCCGCTGCTCAGACCCTATCCCGCGGCATCTGTTGCCGCAGGGCAGGAGCATCCCGGCGGGAAGATCTTACAACCCCTTGGAAGGCCCTCGATTTGACCTACCCGCTGCAGCGCCTCCATCTCCGCAGTTTGGCTCGGGCGGATGTTTATTTTCCCCTTTTTGGTTTTTTCGCACCCACTTGTCCTTCCTTTTTCATTCGTGGCTTTCTCTGCTTTTTCCCCCGCGATCCCACAAGAAAACCAACGCAGAAGACAAGATGAGGAGAAGGAAGAGAAAAAAACAAAACCAAAAACAAACGAAAGCCAACAAGAAACAATCGACGGCCTGGCCCGCCCAAGCGCCGACAACCGTTGAGAAAACAACCAGGCGAGGCTCCGCAGCCTGCAGGCGACATACCTACATAGCTACCAGTGCTCCAACAGAAGCCTGCTGCGGGGACATCGCTTGCCATCCGCGCGCTCCATGGGGAAAGCATTTCGCGCAGTCACAAGCCCTGGCCGGTGCCATGCTCCTCGGCCGATGGCTCTTCTCGGCTGACTAGACAGCGCCAGCAGGCGAGCGGCATGGTGTGGCAAATCAAGGTGAGAGTTCCTTTGCGCGATGGAGGGTTGCACAGAGCGCCATCTGCGGCACCTCGGTGCTACCAGAGCACACGGGTTGCACCGGCCGCACCGCGCTTGCCATCACTCTGCCGGTGTGACGGGCGTCTTCCCTTCCCCAGGCGCTTCAAGGCGGAGGTGCCAGCAGCATCGCGGACAGGCAACTTGGGCAAGCACCTATCCGACGCAACGAGACTCGTCTGCATGGTGGCATGGTGGAGTGCGAAGCCCACCCACCGCGTGGCCCCACGCGTTATGACTGCCTGACCGGAAGGTCCCTGGCCCCTGCCCCTGGCCCCTGGCCTTAGCTACGGCTTCCGCCTCCCTCCCCGTCCCCGCCGCGAATGCAGTCAGATGATGGGTCCAGCAAGGCTTCCCTACCACCCTCGGTTGGGACTTGGAGGGGTCGTGTGGGCTGGCCGTTTGGTGTCCCGTTGCCTGATCCACTGGCCGATCAAGGCAGTCAGTTGGCTTTGGGCAGCCACCGTTATACCCCGTTATACCCCGTTATACCCCGTTATACCTGCTATGTATAATTGAGCTCCACCAGAGCAAAAACGACGTGCTCTGGGCGGGGGGCCCCGAAACAACAAAAATAGCCTGGACGGGGGGTCCCTGGCCCAAGCGGAGTTTGCGGGACTGTCCGCATCCTGGACTTAATGGGCAGGCAGGCAGGCAGTCAGTCTCATGGCGGCCAGGCCAAACGTTCCGAACGATGCAATCACCCACCCCGCCCACATGCTCTTCCGCTCTCGTTCTGGGACCGCTCCGGCCCTGTATCCGTCCGCCAATATTTGCAGCGTAGTCTCTGGAGGCGCCACCCTCATAGCGCCGACGAACTGCCGCGCTCCGCCCAGGGTGGCTCGCCATCGCGCCCTGTTCATTGGACGGCGCGCGGGTTGGCGCATCCCACCGGTCTGCCGTGGGCGTGCCCTCGCCCCAGCCCTCCCTCCGCCATGCGCTCAACCGCCGGTTATGTTTCTGCCGACAAGCCCCGCCCCGTGGCTCGGGTCGATCAGGGCAGGCAGGACGCCTGTTTACTTTTTCTTTTTTTTTTGTCTCTCTTTTCTCTCTTGTTCTCGGCTCTGGAATCGGCATGGCGCTTGCTTTGCCAAGGTCTCAAGAAGCGGAATGGCCAAGCACGGCGGGGGCTCAGCTGGAAATGCCGTCATCTCGTGGTGGCGTCGTCCCCGAGAGCAACGCTAGCCCAGGGCCCTGGCCATTCCCCGGTCCCGGAGTCTGGGCAGTCTGGCACAGCACCCTGACCACTATGCGCCCCAACCAGCGCGCCAGCTGCAGTGTCTTGCACGGCACGACAAGGAAGGGGCCCAGCCAACCGTGCTGACAGCGCGGTGAGCTCTTCTGGAATGTTTAATCGAGCTTTCTCGGTCGTTTTGTTTCCTTTTATCACTCCAGCGGAAAATTATTGCCCGCCGACCTGCCTCGCTTCACCGTCTGCATGGTCCGCAGCTGTGAGCTATTATTGTGCATTCTCGAGAAAGGTGTTTTTGTGCCCACCCTTTTGTTTTACCCTTGCTTTTTTTTTGCTGATGCTCGGGGCAACCCAATGTGTGGCAGCCACCTGTCTTGCCAGCCGCATACCGCATTCGATTCGCAGTGGCGGTGGTGCCTTGCAGACTGCGTTCCGAGATCCCGGTTCTTGTTCTCCTCTCGGTTACTCGCGCCTCCCTCCCTTCTCCTCCTGCTGCTACTGCTGCTGCTCATAGCTGCTGCTCCTCCCCACCACCCATCGGCTGCGTGTTCTCGTGAGTTACCGGCGCTTGCAGGTGGGTACACAAGTGTCGCGGTTCGATGAGCGGTAGGGCGAGGAGGGAGGACAACCGGGCGCTGGCTAACAACCCGCAAGGTTGAGATCATGCACGCCGGCAGTAGAGTCGGTTTTAGATCTAGCGGCCCCCAGTCGAGCCAGACCGCCGTCTCTTCGCTGCTTGGCTCCGTCGCCACGTTTGGGCCGGAAATCGGATGCCAGAGGTGTGCTGATCATACACCCGCTCCCGTGCCGTGCCGCGCCTTATTCTCCCAGCTACACACGCGCCTTCTCTTTTGTGCAAACAAAAGCACCTCGGTCCTTTTCGTCGCATCTGTGTCTCTGCCACCCCGCTGGAACAGTCTCTTTTCAATGGCTATTTTCTTCTGTCTCCTGTTTGCCGAAACCTCTTATGCTGTGCTATCTCAGTTATGTACCCTTCCTTGCCCGGTTTCATACCCGCCTTTTCTTCTACGCGCTGAGTGGAGTGGCCAGTAGCCTATGAATCACCACGCCATGTGGATCTTTGGTCCTCTGAAGGCCCTCCTCGAATCCTCCGACCCATGCACCCGGGCCTGGACACCGCCTGCACGCAATGCGGGCACAAGACACAGACCGCTCGACCTGGCTTGCCACAAAGTCTGTTGTGCGGCGCAGAGATTTCTCGCCTGCCCACATCATCGAGTCTCGCTGACTCCCACCTGCTCAGAGCAAGTCCGACCCCTATCGCATTCCCAATCCGGCCGGCCCAAGGCCTGACCTCGTGGCAGCCGACTCGCCCCGGCGGACTTGTGGGGGTTGACTGTATTTCTTTTTGTGTCTTTGGTGAGCCTCTCCAGGCCTCGTGCCGGTTGCCATTTGCATCGACAAAAATATGTCTTTCTGGTTAGTCTCCTGGGCTGCCGGGAGAAATGTTGGCCACCTTCAAGTGTTCTAAACTTATATCGGCTCCCCGGGACTCCGACCAAGCAACGGCCGTACTGGATGGGCTCCTTGACGGGTATCCGTGACGGGCCTTCGCTGCGCCCTCCTCCTCCGACTGGGCAGTTCGGCCGAGGAACGCTTTGATCAATCATGGCGAGTAATGCGCTCTTTCAACAGTAAGCCCTCTCATACGATTCCCCACAGCTTCATTAGCCCCCAAGAGCGCCTCTTGGTAATCATTGGGTTCGATCAACCCCCTCGAAACGTCCCCATTAGGTCGCCCAGCAGCCCCAAGGAAAGTCAGGCTAGCCGACGTGTACACCTGCAGCTAGCCGGCTGGCGTACAGCTTCACTAATGGGGAAGATACCGAGCAGAGATCCTGCAGCAATGCGGCCACTTGCCCACTCAGAGCCTGGAGTCCATATCACCGTGTTGCATTCCTGCTTCCTGGGCTTCTCCCCCACTTGCTGATCGAATCGGGACTAGCCTGGTTACGTCCGTAAATGCGAGAAAGAGCGCCAGCGTCATACAACAGGGGCATCCTGCTTGGGGCTCGAGTCCTAGGGCCCAAGAGACGGCTTGCTTCTGCTGGTCTTGTCGCTGACGGCGTTGATGCAGCTGTCGATACTTCAACTATTTTGCGCAGTTGCTGCATGGTTATCGGCATCCCGGAATCTCAGCATTGGATCCTGACCCGGAAAAACGGCCGTCACCCCCCACCGCCTTCTCGGCTGGACTCCAGCACTTTCTCCCGGCGCTGCTTGGCCGCTATGGTGTGCCATGGGAATCCAATTGTGGCCATGATTTCGGGATTGGTGCTGCACACCATCTCCTTCCCGTGCCACCATTATAGCCGCGGCCTGTACCACCAAAGGCCGCCTTTGAAGAAGAGGACAGGGCCATCGGTTCCCGCGGCGGCTAGCTACCGCTGCTGGGCGCCCCCCTCATTTCCAAGTCGCTTCCGATGCCCTGCCCGCTCGAAGCCAGCCACAGTGTAGCTGGCTAAAAGGGGAGGGGAGGACCGGGTTGACTTTGGCCCAGCGTCGGAAGGCGATGCGTTGGAGCGGCAGCCGACGTCGGTGGCGCCTGAGCTCCCACGCAGCAAACGAACGGCGAGATCTGTATAGTTTGAATTTTGGTGTAGCCTTGCCAAGCGACACACCCTTCAGGGATAGGGGCGGTTGCACCAAGGAAACCCCGAATATCCGGCGTTTACACGGCAGCGCTGCGGCCGCGCCCTCACTCATGCGACTCGCCTAAGGATAGATTGGATGCAGCATTCGACGGTAAACGGCGCCGGGCCCCTGTACTCGGCATATCCTGCCCTTGGTGACGGTTCGACCCAACTCTCGTCTGCTCTCCCACCCTCGCACAGGATGATGGGCTGGCAGCAAAGAGCAGTCAGAGGGGGCGCGCAGGGGCGTAACAGGCCACTGTACACTTGCCCCGGGATCTTGTTCTCCACCTCGCTGTCCTGCATCGCTCGGCGGACCCGTTTAAGCCCAGCCCGTCTGGCCCCCACTCTTATGCTTCGCATTCGCTCTCACCTAGCAAAAGGAGGTGGGTGGGCGAGGCACCACGGCGACACTCAAAAAGCGGCAGCACAACAGGTTACCTCGCTTCTCTGTACGCCGGCCGCCTATCCTCCTTTGCTTGCTGGCACGAGACAGAAAATCAGGCGGGAACTAGAACGGCGGTCACCCGTCCACGAGCCGGTCCTGTCTCTTCCTCCCTCCCTCTCTTTGTGGCCCAGATCTGGCTCGGTAGCCCACATCATCGCTGGGAGCGCAACTAAGAGGGAAAGGGGGCGGGGTGGGGAAGGGCGAGCACCGGTTGGCTGCCCCGGGTTGGTGGGAACGTGTGTTTGGTGGCAGTTGATGTGTTGGTGAACCCCGCCCACCAACCGATCTACCAAGTCACCGTGTCCAGAGTCACGTGGTGCTACAAGCTCTCGGCGTGAGGGAACCAGGGGAGAGCCAGACTGGGGTCGAGGCAGCGCCGAGGTTGTTAGCGCAGCCCATCATATCAGCAACGTCCATAGATCAAGGAAATGATGTCAATATTGAGGGAACTCACGGTGTCAATGAAATTAGGATCCGGGGGCATTGTTAATGGGATTTTAATTCTCGTTCTATACCCATCTATTCTGGATTCTACACCCGTCTATCCAGCATAGATGGCGAACATCTGTTCTCTCACAGCTAGTCTCCTCAAGGTTCGATTCAAAGCCTCGTCAAACATGCCATGAGCCACTTGGTCTATCGCCGTATTTTGTTCAATTTTAGCAGGCATGAGTATACTGTCCTACTTGCTACTGGGAAGTTTCCAAGGGCTCCATCTCGAAGTGGTCATTCTGGCAGACTCATTTTGGAGAATCCAGACCGCATCGGATTACCATTTCCACCCATCTACAGCAAGAAATGGCGGGAGATCAAGCCTTGGGTGTAATTATCCCTTTCCTCCTTTCTAATACCAAGAACCCGGAACTCTGTTCCAGATGGCATGGTCTCCCTGCCAGTTCCATGTCTCGGATTTTATCGTGGGTCGCTGAGCACAATGAGTGACAAAAACACCGTCGGGACGTCGCACGTGGGATCTCACATGCTCTCGTCTCAGGTGGACGGAGGGCAGTACTACTCTTGCTGTAACGCGCCTGAGTATCCGGCCGAAGCCATCGCGGCTGGCACGAGTAGACCCAAAAGGTAAAGTGAAGTCGGGCTCTTTGGTTCCTCTCGAGGGTTGAACCATACCACTATTACTACAGATACAAACACACAAGTGGCCGATCTCTTGCCAGGTTCTTTGTTTGTAGCTCTCGCTGGGCGTGTATGTCATCACTTGGCTGTCTAGGAAACGGCGGAGAGGTGGTGAAGTAAACAGAAGAGTGTGGGATATGATAAACTGGAGATGAAGGCCAGCATACCGATAGGCCCATATTGGGTTTCGGACTCTCTCACACAGTGCCTGCAGATCCTGGGTCCCCCGTTGCCCTTTCTGGCCTTTGTCAATGTCTCTTTTGGAAATTAAACTCGGAGCTCGGGTAGGAAAGCGGGAGGAGGCGGGAACGAAATGATCTGGAAGAGACCGCGGTCAGTAGCGCCAAGAAGCCTAAAGGCAGGAAGGGGACACACAAATAAACGAAGGAGAAGAGAAAGATACTTCTGCTCGAGGATCGATCGCCGGGTTCCGAGCGGCCAGAGGAGGGAGTGTGCAGGAGGAGATGGCTGATCGTGCGGGTTTCGGGCGACAGCATTCAGGGGCCATCCATGATGGGCAAGGAGGACAAGAAGCCTGGCTGGGCGGATGACGCCGAGCGAGACGGACGGGGAGGCAAGCGGGTCGAGAACCTTGGACGGGGGAAACCCTCACTCACGAACCCCAGGAGGAATGCTAGCGATTGGCCATGCCGCTCGTAGAACACCACGTATCCCACGCTAGGGAGGGCATGTATACGTGCTATTAGAGGGACGGGGCCCAGATGGCCTTTCAGTGCCACAGGCTGTAGCAGGTATAGAAGGGGCGTGTGTATGTGTGCTGCGTACACGCGCAGGCAGGCGCACGCCTCGCACACGCGGCCAAGAAAAGAACACATCAGCGATACACATACAAGCACGTCGCAGGCTGTCCTATCCACGCCATCGCACCGCGCCGGGCAGGGGCACAGACAGATAGGCAGGCAGGCAGGCAGATGGTGCGGCCTCCGATAGCTGTTGCTCAGGGAGGCCCTGACAGGACCATCCACAGGGCTTCAAACATAACCAGCAGGCCACTGTGGGGACCGCATCGTCGCCACACAAGACGGACTGACGTTCCGAAGATCTTAGACCTTCATCACGCAGGCAGCGCCAAAGTCACCCAGAGGGCTCCGCTGCTCGCTCCCCTTGCCCTGGCTTGATATTTGTGGTGCCTGCGGTGCGCGCGAAGGCGCGGCAGCACCAACCGCCCCGTCTGAAACCCCACCCGAGTACAGAGGCAGCGAGCCAGGGCGCCTGTCGACCGCGCGCCCGCTCGCCTGCTCCCTCGGCTGCGAGGGCGTCCCATTGGCTCGGTCGGTTCCCTGTGGCGTCTGCACGTCTGCTAGCGCTCCTGGGGTTTTTTTTGAGAGTCTCCCATCTCTGCCAGTTCCTGCCTGCTCTTTCGTGGTACATCGCCGTGTGCTGCTGCTGTTGCTGCTGTTGCTGGTTTCTGCAGCAACGTGTGACGGACAAGGCTCGAAAGAGAGTTTCTGAACCCTCCGGGTGGCATTCTTGTACCCCAATCTACGGTGGCGCCATAGCCAGAGGAGAGCCGTTGCCGCTGCTATTCATCAAGGGTCCGGCTGACAAAGTCCACGTGCTCGTCTATGTGTGGGCGTGCGACGACGCATCAGCGCCGATGGCGATATAGGACGTAAAGCCGGCAATGCAGCCTAAATCCAGGCGAGGGCCTGCTTCTGAAGTCACACGCAACAAATATACAGTACCAGGCGCGCCTGGCCGATTAGACGAGGTCCAACGTTACGCCAAAGCCTAGATGAAGCCAGAAGCTAGAGGTCGGACTAGCGGCGACTGCCTCGAAAATTACGACCCCTTATGTCGTCTCCAAGGGCTACATCAGGTATGACGACCCTGACAGCCATGCCCGAGAAGGACTAGCAAGCAAGCGCTCCTCCTCTGGCACCACTGAAGAAATGTGGGTCGCCTAAGACACCAAGGGGGTCGGGGCATCCGAGTTTGTGGTGACTGAGACTCAGAGCGGCATGCCTGCCCTGTTTCTCATAAACAGGTGCAGCGGAGGAAAAAGGAAGCGTTTTGACGACAGATTCCGCTTTTTTTTCCTTGGCAAATCAACAGAAGAAGTGGCACAGGGGCCGCGTCCACGACACGCGTAGCCCTTTACCACCTGTCATATCCAACAGAGACGTTTACCTCGGCGGGGAATGAGAAGAGGCATGTTCGTAGTTGTTTGCTGGAAATGCTACGCCTGCAGGCCCTCCAGCAGCCTCTCGAGCTCATTCCACCCCTCGCTGCCTTCCCAGTTCTCCTTGGCCTTGCCCATGACGCTGCGCACGGCGGTACGCGCCTTGCTCTTCCACCTGTTCCCGATGGCCTCCACGTCGGGGCCGTAGTTTTCCAGTACGGACACGAGCTCGTCGGTCCGCGCGACCACCTCTTCAAACGCCTCCCGCTCCAGGCGCCAGTCACCCTTGGGCTTGGGGTCGTCGCCGCCGCCGCCCGAGACCCCCACGCCACCGCCACCGATGGCGGCGCGCCATCCCTTCTCGGCCGCATCGACGGCGCCCGCGTAGTCGCGCCGCCACGCACGCTCGCGGCCGACCAGGACCCAGAGCTCCGACCGCACCGTGATGAGCGGCACCACTGAGCCCTCGATGATGTCGACAACTTGCCTCTGCTGCGACCCGCGGGGGGGCTCGTAAACTCCTCCCTCGCCCGTGGTGGCTGCGGACTCCGTCTTGGGTGCCGAGATGAGCACCTGGTCCACCAGCAGTTTCAGCAGGTCCACGTCGAGCGCATCCTCGGTTGCGCGGATCTGTATAATCTGTCGGAGGGCGGGCAGAATCTCGTTGACGGCCGGGGGCCGCGTTCGAGCCGCTAAGGTCAGGACATTGTCCCAGATGCGCCAGTTGTCGTGCGCGATCGAGGCTCCACGCTTGTATGCTGCCAGAGACTGTGTTAGTAGTGTGGTTGGATCGTGCTTTGCGCCAGCGACGAGTGCGGGATCGACATCGGCATCGTCGCCTCCATCGAGATCCGTCTCGGCCGCTGAATCGGCCTTGACAGCGCTCTCGGCGGCCTCTTTCTTCTTCTTGGCGTTCTCCACGGCCTCGCAATGCAAACTGTAGAGCGCACTCCCCAGATTACTCCAGGTGCGAGCGTCTTCGCCGCCCTCAACGGCGCTGGCACAGGCGATGGCGCGTCGGAAAGCGTCGGCCGCATCGGCAAAGCGAACAAGACGCAGATTGATATCGCCGAGGCGCGACCACATCTCCGGGCTCATCCTATTTGCCGCTGTGGCCTTGGTGTAGGCCTCCCGCGCCGACTCCCAGTCACCGTTTTGGAGATGGTGCTCGCCCAGGGACCGCTGGGCGCGCGCGTACCGCCGTCCTGACAGCTCCCAGGCCCTCTCGTAATGCACGGGCTTCTGCTCCATGTCGCCGAGGATGCAGAACAGACGCGGGGCGTCCGAAGGCTGCGGCTCTCTCTCGGGCCCCATAAAGGCCGACGACCGCAGCTGCGACACGTCCACCTCCATGTCTTCCAGACCGGGCCCAGGATTTGCGGCGGGATCCGTCGGCTGATAGAGACGCCAGCGGATGACAGCGCGACCCTTCTCCTCGCTCCCCGAACCGCGCCCTGTGTCGTCCTCCTCGCCCTGTGCACCCGCTGTTGCTAGACAGAGAGCGACCTCAGCCCACAGACGCAGGCGCTTGAAAATGTCGAGAGCTGCAACCAAAGAGCCGACACCGGTCCAGGCAAAGGCAAGCTCAGACTCGAGATGCCAGCGCGGAGGAGAAGAAAGCGTGTGGATGAATTGTAGTCGGACATTGGCGGGAGCGGACTCTGAAGGCTTGGGTTTTGGGAAAAACGAGGTGGGCTTGTTTGGTGCAGGCTTCGCCTCGTCTGGGGCTGTGACCTGTATGCTCGGCGCGGCCTCTTGGCTAGAGTTTCCGTCGGCACTGCTGCTCTGGTTATCTGTTGCCTTGTCGGTGCTTTCGCCCGTCTCGGTTGTCGCCGTGTCCACAATAACCTGGTCCACCACGGCCTGCATCTGTAGCACACCTCGCTCAACGGTCCTGCTCCGATGGATCTCGATCCTCGACCTAACAAGAAGTGCATGCGTGTAAATCTGCCAGTTGGTCGACGTGTCCGACACAACTCGCTCGGCAAATGGCAGGATCTCCTCCGAAGTCAAAGAGTCGGTTGGCGAAAATGCATCCTTGATGGTGGCCTCGGCGAGGAGTATGATCTGGTCCAGGGGTGAGAGATGCGGTTGTTCGTCTGGAGCCATACCCTGGAGAGCCTTCGGCACACCGGCCGACTCCTGCTCCTGGGAGGATTTATCTTCTTGCGAGTCTTTAGGCTTCGCATCGGCGAAATCGATCTGTTCCAGCAGCGTATCGTCATTGAGGGGAACAGATTCTGGTGCACCCTGTGTCTTCTGTGCCTGTGCGTCGGCGTCCGCTGCCGCGCTCTTGGCCAGCACTACCAGCTGACTGGTGCTCTTCTCCTGAAACCGTGTGCGCTTCCCCAGAGCGCCCGAGAGCGCGTATACAAACCCAGTCGATGCTGATGCCTCGGCCAGCGCCTGCTTGGCCTTGGCGTCGAGCCCCATCATGATGCATACGTTTGCCTTTTCGAGTAGGAACTGTGCTTTTTGGCGCTGGTCCAGCCCGGGCATGGCTTCCTCCGCATCGGCCAGCGACTTGAGGATTTGCTCTTGCAGGCTGGGCACATCGCTCCACTGGGCACCCCTGTTGAAGCTTGATCCTGAACCCAGCGATGGCTGGATGAAGAGCTTGTGGTGCCACACGAGCACACGGAGACGCAGCCATGGTAGGCTGGACAGGGCCGGGTCGCCGCCATCGCGGGCAGCCAGATCCTTGAGCTCCGTGTCCAGTTCAGAGAGGCGCACGGCGAGCGCATACCGCGCTAAACAGAACAACTCGATGCTTGGTATGTAGGGGTACACCGAGACTCCGTCCACGTCGAGGGACTTCAGGCAGAGTGCGCGTGCGCCGGCTCCGGCTTTTGTGGTGGTTGTCTGTCCCAGAGCCTCGAACTCCTTCTCGAACAAGGCCTCGACAGAGCGGATAGATTCGAGCACGGGGCCCGTGACATTCAGCTGCAAGAATGCATTGAAAGCGGCCAGCCCGACCGCGGCAGTCTGCGCCCCCGTCAGCGGGGGAGCACTGCTCTTATCATCGGGTCCCGGGGCGTTTCCCGCAGCGGAGATGCCCCTCACAAGGTCGCGGATCAGGACTCGCGCCGGCTCCGAGGTCAGCACGGCGATATACTCGCCTGCTGCGATCTGCGCAAAGAGATGGCCGGCCATGGATGTGTCTGGGCGGCAGCAGATGTGCGAGTTGAGAGTGGGAATGCGGTTGGCGCGGAGTTACCCCAAGAAGGGAGTTGATCCAAAGCAAAAGGGGAAGACGAAAAAATGGCAAATAGCCACCAGCAAAAAAAAAAAAAGAAAAAAAAGGGTCCTCCTCTTGCTTTTGCTCAACTGCTAGAAGCACGGTGACTTGCATCAGACAGCATCATCCAGTGACCCCACCAGGTCGCAGGGGAAATTTTTGCGACAGCTGCAGCTCGGGCTGTGACGTCGCTGGAGGGGTAGCAGAACGTGGGGTCCGCAGGGTGCTCTCTCCTGTCACGTGTCTCTAGCAAGCCCAGCGGCGCAAATTTTTATGCTTCGGTCCCTTTCTGCCTCATTCGACCAGCGCAGGCCTTCTTGATTGGGTGCTGCGCAATGAACCCCAGATGATCGCCCGCGACCCTCGATATCTCTGCCTATGCTATTTCGTTAGCGGCTACCTTGGGATAGCGCATTTGGATGGCAACGAGAAACTGTTTCCCCTCCGTGGCAGAACGACTCGTCGACCGCGACTCTGGACTTTCCTTCTTTTGGAGATTGCACATATCGTGTATGGTTTGAGCTTCTGGGCGAGGTGTAAAAAAGAAAAGAAAGAAAAAAGAAGCCTTGAAAAAAAACCCATTCATTTGCTTCCGTGTATTCGGCCAGTGTCTATACCACCACTAATCCCTACTTCGTCCCCTGAATCGTCACTATCCTCGACTGCCAAGCGTCCACCTCCATCCATTTCCAGAACTGGCAGTCCCATCGGTCACCCTCATTCCACCTCGAAGTGCCGCTTCAGAGGTTTTGCTGGACGAGCGCGGCGAACCCGACATTGCTGGCCGCCGCAAAGTCGTGGTTCCAGTACTGGTGGACGTCGTGGTAGGGGATGGCGCTGGTGTTGGAGCTCGGCTGCGACGGCGCCTGCTTGGCCGACGCAAACGCGAGCCGGTTCGAGCTCTGCGGCCGAATGTAGGTCACGCCGCCGGTGCGGCTCCGGTACGCAGTGCACCCGCTGCACTTTGCCGTTATCTGCCAGTGCGTGCTGTTGGCGCGCGTCCCCTTCCTGAGGATCTGGTACGACGCGTCCGGGTACATGGCCGGCGCCGAATGTGCCCTGCAAGGCGCACTCCACGGTCAGCAAACCACCCCCGCCCAACTGCCGCCAGGCCCTCGGTACTCAAAACCTACGTTGCCCAACGCGACGACACCACCACGTTCTGCCCGCTCGGGTACACAACCGTCAGCGGGTTGTAGGTCATGGACCCGCCCCAGGCCATGCCGGCCCAGCCGACCTCGCGCGGCGCCACGATCTGGAACACGGCGTCGTAGCCCTGGCCCGCCTCGGCCTCGCTCGGCACCGCCACCCGGAACTGGATCGTGTTGGTGCCGAGGTTGTACCGCCCGGCGTACGACGAGAAGGTGAAGCCTGTGTCGCGGTCCACCATCTTCGTTGTCTGCGCCGCCACGCCGTCTGCGCCAGCCGCCCGCCGTCTTGTGTTAGCCTTGTTCCTGCATGTTCAGGGGCTGATTTACCGTCTCAATGTCCGCACGCACCGATGCCCACCATCGTGGCCGCTGCCGCCCACGCCACGCTCGAAGCCCAGCGCATCCTGTCAAACTGCTCAGGCTTCAAGGCGGTTCGGTTCTCTGTGCACACTGGCCGGGAAACAAAGGATTTCAAGATGGACTCTGCAGCCTTTTGGTGGACGTTGTTTAGTTGATGTGCACTGCGATCAATGGCAGTCGCTCCTTAGTGACTGGACCCGGCCTGCTGATATTATCCTTTTTGTCCCCTTCTTTTCTTGGACCATGCGGCCTGCGTGCTTCCAGCCTCACAGGACCTGACAAGGATACCAGAGTGACAACAATGGCACCCAATGCGCAACTATTCATATTGCAACCCGCCCTTGGTCCATCCCCTCAGCTCTAGCCTACTCTCCCACACTGCGCGTCTCCAGACTGGAATTGCCGTGCTCCGACGAGAAGAGCCGCTGGCGGAAAGGAAGCGCGATTGTGGATGTCAGCCGCCACCCGGCCCAGTGTGATAACACCTCTGGTGCTTGGCTTTCCATTCCTCGGTGCTCAGCAGTGGCGATATGCTCGGAGAGGTTCTCTTTTGGAAGGTGTCCAGCATCAACCATCTATCTCAGAACAATCAAATAATTGGGGTAGCTCGGAGGCGACTTGGGGAAGCACGCCTCGTTCTATTTAGCCGCATAGTGTACGTCCCCTTGCCTGGGTGTCCAAATTAACACCCCGTGATGGTCATTCGCAGACCAGAGGAGAGCACATTCTCATCTGTCTTTCTCTCTCACTACGGGGCAGGGAATCATATGAACGGCACATTCAGAACGAAGGCCTATCGATAATCACTTGGTGTCCGCAGCCGCTGTCGCCGGTGTGGTATCTTCACTTCCACTGCGCACATCCCGTGCAATGAAACTAGTTCACTTTGCTGCATCAAAATTTTATCCTAGCCTAGGTGAAGGAAACAAAATCTGATCAACGGGCCGCGTGTGCGTCGCATCCGGAAAAAGAAGGGCCAGTTTTCTCCATTTACCCCTTGTACAGTCAGTGTTAACATGAACGCTGGCTGGAGCAGTGCCTCCGGTTCCCCAACGTAACCTGCGCAAGTATAGCCATTGCATCCCGCTAATCTCCTTCGCTGGAGGGGCCGACCCATTCGCGCGGCGGCTACGTACATAGATAGATGCGGCCCCGAAAATAGAAATACCATCAAACTTTGCACAAGCTCATCGGGCTGGCATGTCAAGAAGGGGCCCTGTTCGTGGAGAAAAAGGTGTGTTTGCATATGCAGTCGGCGCCATGCTCGTATCTGGTCTACTCCAGTGGCTGGCCAAGCACTCGCCAAAGATATCCCTATTTCTGGAGTTTCTGGGCACGGATGGGCTCAAGGCCTGGATTTCGGAGCTTTACTGCCGATCGAGCGAAGCATTGGCTCGCCGGCTGTTGCCAACATACCAAACTGTTCTCAGTCATGCCCGGCTTGGCGGCCATCTCTCAAGCGGGTCGCTGTGCAAACTCCACCACTCAAGTAGTAATCCGTCAAAGTCTTGTATCTTGTGATGGGAGATGGGATCTGTAGCAAACAAACTAAATCACACGTACGACACAACCCTTGTCTCGGACGAGAGCAAAGACAGAGCCGCGAAGTACGAAGGCTTTTCAGAAACAATCGAGAATATTTCATCATAAAACATCGCCAACAGGCTACTGATAATGCAGTGAACAAACGCTGAGTGCTTGGATAGCCGCTGTTGACGTTGATGCTGCTATGCCTGACACGACGCAACCGAAGGTTGCCCAAGACAAGATTGATTCAGTGGGTCGATACTTCTGGCATAGCATGCTCTCCAACCATACAACGGCCATGGACCGTCAAGTATACCCAACGGACAACGCACACTGCTCAAACCACCAGCTTATTTCTTGCCACGCTTGCGACCAGGCACGACCTTGAACCCGGCAGCCTGAATGGCACCTTCGCCGCTGCCGCCGTTGCTGCCGTTGGTCGCGCCAGCGCCACCGCTGCCCTTCTTGGCGACCTCGCTCCAGCCCTTATTATCAGAGTTGGGTGCCGAAGAAGCGCCAGGACCACTGACACCACCGCGGGCGCCCGCAGGCTGCTTCTCCACAACACCCTTGTCGGCGAGCTTCTTGCGCCGGACAAACTCCTCGGCAAAGTGACGGCCGTCCATCGTGGTTGAGTTGGCGTAAACCGCGTCAGAGATTAGCGCCTGGTCAAGCGGGAGCACGAGCAGAGTCGAGGCAAAAGTTTCGACTGCGAAGAGTTGTAAGCAATCATGTCAACACAAGGACGACGCACAATGACACGCATGAACGGGTATACTTACTGTCGATTCCACCAACTATGCCGCGCCCAAGCTCACGGCGAAGCCACTTGTTGAACTCCTCCATTGCCGCACCGACTGTGTCAGCCTTATTAGCAGGCATCGCATTGGGCCTAGAGACGGCTGCAGTCTTGGCAATCACTGCGGCGGCCGGCTTTGTGCTACTTGTGCTGGCAGTACCGACGGGCTGTTGCGGGGCCGACGGGCCAGTCGGGACTTTGACCTTGCCACCAGCGCCGACAGTCGCCCAGCCGGCGCCGGGAGTTCCACCAGTTACAGCGCCAGCAGCGTCCACAAGGGCGCCGCCGGGTTGACCAACCTTACTAGCCAGATCGGCGTAGCGTTTGCCCATGCTGTTGTTGATTATGGCGGCAGCAGTGACGGCGGCGGCCTGTTCCTGGGCCTTAGCGAGACGTTGCTTACGAGCCTCCTCCTCCCGCTGAATCTCGGCCAACGTCTTCTTCTTCTCGGCATTGGTCGTCGCTGTCGCAGACCCTGGGGCAGGGGCCGCGTTGGTGCCCTTAGTTCCGGCCGGGGTGGGCTTGGCCCAGGGACTGGCGGAAGTCGATGGAGTCACGGGCGAGCCGCTGCCCCAGGTGCTCGAGGTCGGGAGGATGGGAGCAGCGCCGCTAACGGCCGTCTTCTCACGTTCGCGGGCGAGCGCAGCCTCCTGCTCAAGCATGGCACGGCGAGCAGCAGCGGCCGCAACTTCAGCGCGAGCAGCCTTTTTCGCCTCGGCCTCTTGGATCTCACGGAAGTTGGGTCCCTTCTGAGGCTCGGGCTCAGCGCGAGCCCAGGGCGCAAGCGGGGGAGCCGTCTGAGACGCAGTGGCACTCTCGGGAGTGCCCGAATGCGAGCGACTGACGGCAAATTGGTCCGGCAGAGTCGAGCGGGTCCGTTGCGCGGTGGGCGCAGCAAGTGGTGCGCCAGCCGGTGGCGGGAACGGCATCAGGATGCCACTCTCCACGGGCTGAGCCTGCTTTGCAGCAGCGGCCTGCGTCTTCTGGACCTGCTGGGTAAGGGAGAGCATGACAGCCTGACCCTGAGCAGCGGCCTTCTTGTTTTGGTCTTGTTGGGCCTTGACAACCTCGTCGACAATCTGTTCGGCGTCTTGGGGCGCAGGCTGCTTGGCTGCGGGCTCATCGATAGAAATCTCCTCGGGGGCGCTGGGCTTTGCGGTTGATGGCGCCTCGCCAGACTCGTCTGCGTCTCTGTGAGCACGAATCTCTTGGAATTCCTTCAGTCGGGCACTGAAGCCCTGCGAATCCTGCTGGAGCTGATCGACGGCCGGAAGTTGGCTGCGAAGACCGGAGTCGACAGGGGGGTTGCTCGGGGCAGATGTAGTGCTGCTGGCGGCCTGACGCTGGGGCGGGAGGATATTGGAGAGCACGCTGGCGCCTCCTTGAAGGCTGGCCAGCATCTGTCGCTCCTGGACGTTCAGGTCGTTCTGAAAAATATCGGTGGGAGCAGCGGCGAGGCCCGGCTGAGGAAGTCCCTGGGTGGTGCCGTCGAAGTAAGAGGGCCCGGCAGTCGCGGCTGCCCCGATGTTGCCAATGGTGGCTTGAGGCGGCAAACCAATGGGAGAAGTCATGCTGCTAAAACTGGGCTGGCTTTGGAGGCTGTGGGCGCTCGAATGATGGTGAAGGACGCCAGGGACACCAGCCTGCATCGCCATCTTGGTGAAAGCTTGCTGCTGCTGAGCCATAAACTCGCGCTGGCGATGCATCAAGAACTGCTCCTCCTGCTTGCGACGCTCCAGGTTGTTCTGCTCCTCGGCCGTCAGAGTGCGTCCAAAGCTAGGGAACGCCCCGACCAGAGGAGGAATCACACCACGAGCGTCACCCTGCGAGAAGGGGCCGGCCTGCGACGGGGGTCCGTGAGCCACGCCAATCTGGGGCACGAGGAAAGGCTCGCGAGAGTTCCCGATGCGGCGGATGAGTTGACCCAGTGGCTCGAAGTCGTCGTCCTCAATCCGCTTGACGCGCAGGTCCGGAGTGAAGAAGTTGGCCTTGTACCAGTCGTTCATCTCCAAGCCAGTAAAAGGCCCTTGGGTGCTACCCTGAGGGTCCAGATATACCCATCTCATACGATCAGGCATTACCATAGTCCGCGCTTGGGTCTGTGAAGGTGGAGTGTCGCTCTGCGCATGGATCCCAGGGAACGCCTGCGCCGACGTGACGGCGGCGAAGGGTTGCCCGTGGGCGGTGGATGTCAGGCCCTGGGCGGCATCTGCCGTGGAGAAGAGCCCCTGGGCTCGGGCCGCGTCAGATGTTGGGAACAGCTCTTCAAACATGCCGGAGCGGCCGCCACGCAGGGGACTGTCCGTCTCCCGAGGCTGTGGGCCAGTGGCGCCCCGTCCAATGGCACCTAGCGGATTAACCTGCCTGAAATCCGGCATAGATTCGGTCAGATTCTCATGGTCAGGCATCTGCATCTGCGCCTGCATAGCAGCAGGGAACAGTGATCCGAGCTTGGAGCCTCCGCGGAGCGAGCCAGTCGCGCTGGCAGGGCCGAAGACGTTACCCATGCCACCTAGACCAGACGCTGGGGGCTGGATGTCGGGGCTAAAGATGGAGTTGCCGAACGGGTTGGGGAATGCGGTGCGCTCTCGATCGGGGGTGCCCACGTTCAGTCCGGAAGGCCAACCTGTCAGAGTGTTGAGGGGATGGAAACCCTTGTTCGCCCCGACACTCGAAGTTTGGCTACGGTCACCCGCACTTCCCTCCATGTTTGCCGCACTAGGGAATCCGCGAGCGATTGCGCCGAACCCCGAGGAATGTTCTGGGCCGTGGCCGTGAGGGTTACCTGCGCCATAGTCACCAGCGCCAGCTTCGTCCTCGCCTCGCTCGGCGGGCGGGCTGCGGTAGGGATTGGTCTCGGGGGTGCCCGTCCCCTCCTTCTGGCCCCCTAGATTCAGCCCTGACATGCCAAAATCCCCCGTGGAACCCTTGACCGGGGTTGAATAGATGCTTCCACGCGGATCCCCGGCGTGCTGCTGGGGGGAAGGGCTGGTGCCTTCCCGAAGCGAGCCGATGTTCCCGCCGTCTTCTCCAAACGGGTCAGTGTCGGTCCGAGGACGGGGGCGCCAGGACCGGCCGGGCTCCGCCGCCGCAGGCTCGTTTCCCTTTGGAGTAGACGAGGCTTCCACAGGAGAAGCGTTATCCTTGGGGATCAGATGAGCGAGGCGGCTCTCTCGTGGACCGGTGAAGCGCTTGTCGCCGATCGTCGAGGACGTGATTGCAAAGTTACCAAAACTTCCCATGGCCGAAGGAGCAGACACCTGCGCCGAGGGTGCGCCCCACAGCGTCGAGGCGGCCGCAAACGCGGAGGGCCCAGAAGAGGCCGTGCCAGAGGTATTAGAGCGCGAGGGCGCCCCAAATGCGTTCGGCCGGGTGGGAGGGGCGTCTCGGTTATTCGCCGACTGATCCTCCGCAGGCTCCTCAAATGTGTCCTCTTTCTCCTCAAGGCTCCGGCGGCCGAACCACGAGGACGAGTCGCCGCGCGCGAAACGGTTTCCGGTCGGGGAGACGAGGCCGTCTACCGGGAACGGACTCGCCTCGCCAGTCTCTCGGCGTCGGGTTCCGGGTCGCGATGCAGTCGACGGGGACGAGGTCGCAAAGGTGCTCCCATGGGAGATGGACGCCTTTCGGCCGTTGAGCCCCCCGCCCTGGTGGGTACCATCTTTGTTTTGCTGGGGGGGCTTTATTGTGGAGTTGACATCTGAGTTGAACAGCTGTTTGGCAAAGCAAATGTTAGAGAAACCAGACGCCACATATTTAGCAGGAAGGCGAATCGACGTCTTGGCATTATGACGGTGGCAAAAATCACATGGGCAGGAGCACAACGCACCTCCCGCTCCTCCGGCGACATCTCCTGCAAGCCGATGGGCTTGACTGTGCCGCTGGTGTCCCAGCATACGCTGGGATCTTGGGGGACGTGGGTTTCGGTGCCCTTGCCCCAGTTCCTGGCAGCGTTCCCGTTGACAGGCGCCGGGGTCCAACCAGCGACAAACAAACTCTCCACGTTGGCGGCAGCACCTGTATCGGACACCTTGTAGATCTCTAGTAGTTGTTCCTTGGTATACCGGAGCGAGCCATCGAACGGAACCACGTCGGCGGCGGGCTGTGCCTGGGGCGCGGGGCCGTCAGCTGGCGGGGGTGGCTGCGACGTGGACTGGTTGTTGAATGGGGTGGTTGATGAGCGGCGGAAGGTCATGGTGCCGTTGGTCGACCGTCCGTCACGCCGAGACCTAGACATGGCACAAACAGGCACGCGTTAGCTGGAGCCTCCTGCGGGGAGGCGCGTTTGGAGGACCCCCTCCGAGGGTGGTCCGGCCACCCCCGCCGCCGCCGCATCGCGTCCAAGGGGGGCACGGTCACGCACCACTCTCCGCTTCCACTTCCGCGACCGTCACGCCCGCCTCTGGAATCGCGGCCTGATTGGCCCGCGGCCGCTGATGCGAAGCTCGATGGGAGTTGGGAGGGCATTTCGAAGCGCTGGTGCTCGTGAAGACCGATTGGCAACTGTCAGGGGGCCGACTGTGAGCACGAAACGGGCGGGCAAAGTGCGCGATGGTCGGGCACAACGCAAGCGGGCCGACACGTACACGCGAAGCAGTCGGGGAAGAGCAGCAAGAAAAAAGCTTCCGAGCTAAAATCTATCGCGATATTCTGCCCCGGCAAAACGTGCGACGATAAGGATGTTGGATGGATGCAGGGGTCACGATGGGCAAATGGAGGCCGGCGGGTTGCGAGACAATGAGGACAAAGGCGGTTTGTCACAATCGAGGTGTCGAACAGTGTTGTGCAGGCTGGCTGGAATTTTGTTCGTTTTGCGCGTGATTCGGAAAAGAAAATGGAGTGCGAAGACTGGAGGGAAGCTTCAGGTTTGGATTTGTGCCTTGAGAAAAATGCACCACGAAAAGTTGCGGCACCGGCTGGGCCTCTCGACTCCATGTGGAACCCCTTCACTGGATCCAATAACAGCTGGCCTCGATGCAGCGATTCGCCGGGAGCTTCGTGCTGCAGCCATGGCGCGTGCACGGCCCCACCAGCCCTCCAGTTCGAGCGAGTCCTGGCTGCGGAGTGCCTGGCACCTGACCCCTCACGTGATATCGTTGTTTTGTGGGAAAGCCACGGCCTACGAGATGCGTCAACAAGCTTTCCCTCCCCGCCTACGAGTCAGACGCGTGTCCAACAGTCTTTTCGTCGCCATGACCCTCTCTCCATGGCTTTCAGAGACTTTTGTGGCTTTTTTGCCCATGGATCCGCAGCCGCTCCCTCGGTCTAAATCGCGTCCAGGGTTGCTCTTGGTATCGTGTTCTTGCTCTTCTTGCTTCTTGTCCTTTTCTTCTTTCTGCACTCTGGCCCAAATATTCCGTGGTCGTTGCAGTCTTCTCTAGCCTGATCCCTCGTGCGTTCTAAGCAGGGGTGTGTTTTCCCCACGGCCTCGCCCCAGGCGTCTGAACCCTTCAGGTAAAGTTCAGCTTGCGTTTGGAATGGGCGACTCTTGGCGTCAATCATTGCTTCCCTCGACCGCTCGGCCGTTAAACGGGGGCTGGTTTCTGGCCGGCCAGCCCTCTCGATAGCGAGTCGAAGCCAAATCTGATGTCATGTGCTGGCAGTATGCCTGTCACAGACCTGAGAGATGGCCTGCAGCCAGCAACGCCAATATGGCGCTGGGTGGCCGAGGTTTGAGGCATCTGCTGACCGATTAAAGCGCCGAGAGACTTTTGCCCTTGTTCGTTTGGCGGCTTGCGCCCACTGTCCATATGGCTTGCCATTATGGTTTTTCCTGATGTTGGCGGCTCCCACCGGCCCCACTCCCGTCACGTCAGTCACATCGGGGCCGGGCCTCCAGGTAGAGTTTCTTTCTCCAGAGTGGCATTCGGCCCTCCCGCAACCTCCTGGCTGCCGCGCCAAGCCGAACCGCATGGCTACTTCAATAAGTGCAGCGGGGGTGGCCTTTGCAACTGCCGAGTCGCTCTTCCATTCTAACTTTCCCCGATGTGGCTCCTCCGTTCCTTCACTAGCGCAAACGGAAATTACAGCAAGATGGGCGCTGAAGCCGCGGCGCCGCCACACTCCCTCGCTCGTTGCCCTGCTCTCAGCACACTTATGATGCGCAGGCGGGCCAGATTCTGTGCAGCCAAACAAGTCAAACAGCCGTTCAGTAGATAACCTCCCGGCAGATGAAGTCACGAGCCACGCAACAAGGAGCTATAATTGGCTAGCGAGCGCTTCTCGCACCGCACAAGGCCGTGTATGTGACTGGCGTCGCAAAGGC
Source organism: Nakataea oryzae (assembly GCA_003049435.1). NCBI lineage: Eukaryota > Fungi > Ascomycota > Sordariomycetes > Magnaporthales > Magnaporthaceae > Nakataea > Nakataea oryzae. The sequence goes on along the minus strand of PYSQ01000424.1, from coordinate 3,262 downwards.
AAAGCGTGGGGCGCGTTCCTGGCGCAGCCGACTAAGGAGAGCGAGCTGCTCTTACACAGCCGCGAGGCCCAGCACCGGCCCCGAGAGTCTGCTGCTGCCGTTATCTCACGCGTGATTTCGCGAACCTGCACATCTGTTACGGTCCCTAGCGGCCCTGAGACCCCTGACCCCGCGCTGCTATTTTGGCGTCGTGCCACCAAATGCAGGGACCCCATCTTATTACGCTTGTGGTGAGGTACATTGGATGCTGTCTTTTGCTGTGCACTGCTGCTTGGCCTAACTTTCGCTATATCCATAGCCGCGGCCTAGACTGCCATAACAGCCCATCAACATATCCATCTACATCTCTATGGATTGCCCGCCATCCAGAGTGGCCTAGTTCCTTGCATCTCTTTTACCTACGTTTTTCCCGCTTATATTGTAGCCTGCCCTGGGTATATTCACGTCGCCGTCCCCCGGCTCAAGCGAAGACACCCTATACCATTGAATTCCTATCCTGAGAACCACATATCCCCTATTTTGAACCATCTCCCTCCCATGGCTGGCCATAATGCTAATCCCTCTGATGTGTCTCATCTTCCTCCAACCCGGTCATGGAACAGGAACCGCCAGGTCAACCAGGCCAGCCGCCGCAGGAAAACAATACTGTACAACATTTCTTTCTGGGTAAAACTTTCCACGAGAAAGGAATCGCTTGTGGCAGCACCGTTGCCACCTCCTGTTGCGAGTCACGCTGCAGAAAACCATTTCTCCTTGCCAAACTAATCTCCCCCGAGTGCTGCAGAAGATTGTAACTGCAGACCATGTATGACGATAGCTACATACATAGCTCAGCAACAAGATCACCTCTCCTAGATACTGTCTTTAGCGACGAACGGTGCTGTAATTCGGCATCAAACCACCCTGCCCGTATCTCTTGTGCGGACAAAAACCGGAAGAGCGATCTCTGCCCGTGCTTGTGTACAACGGAACAAAAGGACTCTTTCTCGGAGCTACGTCTCTGTTCGGGCAGCATCGCTCGACGGGTATGTGGGTCTTATTCCAAAGAATGTAGCAGTAATTTCACGGTATCGATAGCCCAGACCCGCGGCGAGCGGCCCTTCTCGCAGAACGGCATTCTGCGAGCTGGCACATACCTCCCACACTCTCATGGCGATGGAGGCCCACCTAGGCTCCCCGGCCAAGGGCCGCCGCCCTTCCTGACGGCCCGCTACTTCATCACGGCAACGGTCACGGCAAACCAGTCTCTATGCACATTCGCCCTTGGCGCCCCCACCGCTGCCGGCCGACAATCACGCCGAGGACTCGGAGAAGAAACTGGCCACCACTGTTGGTCTTGGCCTCGGTCTCGGTATGGATCTTCGTCTTGCCTGTGCGCTTATCGGCACCATATTTCTGTGGCGACGGGCACGTCGAGTCGCAGTGGTCACTTGGGCCAAGCCTGCCGACTTCAGGGAAATCTCCCGGCGCCAGGAGCAACAGTCCTTTCACAAACAGCCACGGGATCGTCATCTCTTCACTCAGTTGTCTTATCGTCATCTTCGACTTCCACGATCGCTGAGCCGCTCCCGCCACTTTACGGGCCCACGAGACAAATACAGGTATATGCAGGTATCTTGTGAAGCGGACGTGGCGCGACTGAAAATCTAGCACCTGGCCGGCAGCGTGGAAGGGATAATTCATATGGTAGAGGCCCCAGCCTCACTGCGTGCGACACCCTCGATGCTCAGTAGCGCTACAACACCGCAAGACCAGACGCCAATCAGTATAAACGCTCCGACTTTCCGCCTGCCCGATACTGCGAGATAGTCGCAATCAGTAAAGAGCACATATCACTACGGTGCAGCACACTGTACCTAACGGGTGATTTTTTTTAGTTATCTGAAATATGCTTTCACATGTCAACACTGGAGTTTGAAGCGGTCTCTTTTCGGACAAAATTGCTACTTGGCGAATTTGTTCCGGATTTTTCGGATTAATAGCATCGAATAGGTTTACATGTTTTGATATCCCGGCCATTTTTTTATCCCGCACGGTTTTGAAGAGCGGCTTCCGAACGCAACGTCGCCGACTCGCACGAGCAGCAGAGCTCACACCGCCTTAGGATGTGGCTGTGGTATCGGTATTGGGCCAAACTAGACTGCTGAGGAAGGGGTAAAAATCTTCCCGAGGACACCCGCTGTCAGTGATTGGGCAGGTCTGACCCAGCCACACTGTTCTGGAAACAGGGCAGTGACGTAAAGGTGATCCCGTCAACGTGGAGAATAAAATGGAACGGCTGGGGCCCCTGAGATAGGAGAGATTTTCCTCCTTTTGCCCCGGCATTTTCAGCCAGTATCTGGCGGCGGCGCGCTAGTTTTCACGGGCCTACCTCGGGCAGCCTGTGATGGTGCGGGGACTACTGGGTCGGCGTCGGACCCCTATGCGTCTTTCTGCCCACGTTTCTGCGGGGGTCACTGTGTTAAAGAGGTCTCTACCACGGCACTCGTCGCACGATGTTGGCAGGGTGCCGTTGGGGTGCTTACCCCCCACGTTTCCTCCTCTTATACCGGGGCGTTGGGGATCTGCAGGATTGCGAGATTTCGGCGTGGGAATTCAAGGCAGGCATTTCGCGTGGTGCTACGTACAAACATTTGGGCTTGGCGTGTTGGGAAACGTCAGCTTGCCACACCTCCTCGCCAAAGCCCAGCCCTGCGCAGTCTGGCGACTCGCTCAACGCCTGCGGGCTGGCTGCCCACTGCGCCGCAACTCTTGGCCACAGTCAAGCTATCCAAGCGACAGCCGAGGAATCTTGACTGTGCCAGGGCACCAAGTACCGGCTTAGCCTTGCCGCCGCAGCCGAGTGGTTCCCGCTCCGCGACGGGTCGGGTCCCACGGGATGACCTCATTGGGCCCGGTAGCGGTGGGACTACGGCGGGTGGGGTGGGGTCGTTCTGACAAGCATCTCGGGCAACCACCACTGGCAGCCACCAGCCGAGGCCGCCAACGGGGACTCCGTCCACCGAGGGATCCAGTATGACGCCCGTTCGCGCCGGCCCTTTTCCTGTCGCTGCGCAGGGCTGGAAAAAAAATCTGATGCCCAGCGACCCAGATACCCAGAAAGATCCTCGTCTCCTCATCTCCTGGTGCAGTGCCAGATCTTGGCCCCGATGCAACATGGCTCCTGAGCCCCGAGTCGGGGCCTCGCCAATGCTCCTGGCACATTGGTCGGCGGCGCACCCGGCGATGATCAGCCACCCACCCACCCACCCTACTGCATGCG
>PYSQ01000423.1:16861-28246 GCA_003049435.1 Nakataea oryzae | reverse complement strand
CCCTAACCCTAACCCTAACCCTAACCCTAACCCTAACCCTAACCCTAACCCTAACCCTAACCCTAACCCTAACCCTAACCCTAAGCGATTTTCCGGCCGCGGGGAACGACCGAAAGGGAACCGGGGAAATTCCGGTATTTTCGCCGGAAACGCCGATCCGCCGCGTTTAACGGCCTAAAATAGGCCTTATCGAAAAAGGGCAATATATTAGGTATACGGGTCCGGTTTAGCGTATAAAACGGGGTCGGGCAATGTAAAGCTAAATTTAGCGGTAAGCATCGGTAAAATGCCGGTATTTCGACCGTATTATGCTAATAATATCGGATAGAAAAAGGGCAGGTATCCGCTACGGATGTCCGTAAGGGGGGATATAGGGGATTTATAAGGACGGCCTTTTTACCCGACGAAAGAGGAGGGGGAAGGTTAGAGAAGGATGATTTTTCGTTATAAACCCTATTATTAATAAAAGATCCCTTTTTAAGGGATTTCCCCGGTAATCGATTATGTTTGGCCCTATTAATATAAATACCGCTAGTTCCCAGTAAATCCCAGTGCCCATTCTACCTTTATACGAAGTTTATTCCTAATACGCCCGCTATTATTAATAGTATTTCGAATTGGGTATAAAATTATACGAATATTTATCCGGGAATTATCCGTTTTATTTTAAATTGCGCTAAAACCTGGGATTTTTTATAAAGGCTATTAAAAATCGAAATTAAGTAATTAAGGAATATATTAAAATCGTATGCCGTATCGTTACCGCTGTATTTGTAATATGCTCGGATAATTCCTTAAAATCCGGAAGCTAAAAAGGTTTAAATAAATTCGAACTGGTTTCGTACGTTACTAATAAACAGGGCGTCCCGCTTAAATTTATAGGTTACGTTTTACTTTTACGCCGAAAACACTATACCGTTACTATTATATACGGGGGGGTCTTTTAAAAGCTTCCTTTTTATTACCATAATAATTTATTAGGGTTAGTTCAGGTCCGAACCGGTATTAATCGGTAAGGTAGTAAATTCCGCAAACCGTCGTTCCGCTTTTTTTAAGCGTTATATTACGTCTGCTAGCTATATAAAAAAAAGGTTAAATTACGTTATTATAATTACTTTAGGAATGAAAAAAAGCACCTAAAATATTACGGGCTAAACCGCGAACCGATTGCTAAAGGGTACCGAAATGGAATTATTTAGGTGCTTGCTAAAAAAGGCTCGCTAGTGTATTTAGCTAAGGGAAATGGTAGGCTTATATATATTGGTTAGAACGATAGGCCGCGGCTGGGTTTTATCGGTCTTTATTTGCAGTTCAGCCATAAAGGGCGTAGCCCCTTGCCATAAGGTCCGTGCCTCCAGCTCGGAACTATGACAATAATAAAGCCTTTTTTTAAGACCCTAGGGCGTGTACCGTGGCAGATGGCAATTAATTAACGGAGAGAAGGTTAAAGTGGGAAGGTTAAGAACGCGGTGCGTGACGCGTTGGTGCGCGATTAAGGGGGTGCGCGATATGGGTGTTGTTAGGTGCACGGATCCGGTCCAGCGCATGGAGCGGGGTCGGGCAGTGCGAAGCCTAGGTTTAGCCGAAAATATCGGCGAGGTGCCGGTATTTCGGTCGCACTACGCTAACAGAGCCGGATAAGGAAAGGGCAGGTATCCGCTACGGACGTCCGTAGGGGGGACACAGGGGATTTATAGGGACGGCCTTCCTACCCGACGAAAGAGGAGGGGGAAGGTTAGAGAAGGATGATTTTTCGTTACAGACCCTATTATTGATAAGAGACCCTTTCCTAAGGGATTTCCCCTGCAATTGATCACGTCTGGCCCTACTAGCACAGATACCGCTAGTTCCTAGTAAATCCCAGTGCCCATTCTGCCTCTGTACGAAGTTCATTCCTGATAGGGGTGTACGGACTTAATGTTCCGTTTTATACCTTTAATTCCGTGGGTGCCTTAAGCACTCGCTTAGCCGGACCGTAATACCTATTATATACGAGATATAAACTATTAACGGATCTAACGTGACAGTTAGAACAGACAGCGAACTAAAACCTTCGGAATTATACAAACCAAACCATACTTACCAAAACCTAGCACCAGAATCCCTTCCGCAGACATTTGTTTAAAGGACATGGCGGATAGGTTAAAGGGAACACACATTGCAAAAAGGAAGTATAGCAAAAACTGCTTTGTTAAACCGCAGCATCAAGTGTTGCTGCGATGCTCTAACTAAGAATGATAGTAGGGATCCGAAACCCAAAAGTGGACTATTAAAGCAAACTTCTTCCGTCGTTTAACTTTTATAACCCTCAGGTGAATTCCGGGTAAAAATACAGAAAATACATGGGTGCAAATTCCAAAACAAACTCTCGTCACCTTTCACCGTTTAAAGGGGCGCCTATACACAAGCGGCCGTCTTCTGCCCAGAAATTACCAGGTGGTTTCCGATTTGAGGTAGGCGGGCTTAAAGGCGATCCGAGACGCATTTAGTATGTGTTGTCACCCACGGCATCGCAAGCGCATCCGGCTTTCGTATCCTTGCAAACGTAGCAGTAGCCTGGGTCCCTGCGCGCTTCGAGGTTCTTAAGGCCCTTGAGGCCCCTGGTGCCCCTGGGGGCGATGCACGGGCACTTCTTGGCCGCCTTAGGCTTGGTCGGGGTCGTCTTGGCGTTGGTGGAAGGCGTCTTGGCGCTGGAAGGCGTCTTAGGCTCTGGCTGCGGATCGCGCGCTTCGAGAGCGGATTCCTCGGACCCCTTTATTTCCTCGGAGACGGTACGGGGGAGCTTGCCCATACGGGGCTTCTTGTTATGACGGCCTGGGCGGTTAATGAGCTTGCCGTGATCCTCGTCGTCACCAACTGCGCGCGTAACAAGCTCGTTACCGCTAACGTGGACGTGGCCCGTCTCGCCGTAAGCAGGGTCGCTGCGGGCTGCGAGGGCGGCGCCGGCGTCCGCGCCGGACTGTGCTAGTGCCGGGGCGCTAAAAGCCGCGATAGTGGCAACCAGCTGGAAGATCTTGGAAAACTGCATCTTGTCGGGTCTTATAACAAGCAGGACAAAGCGAAGACAGATATGAATAAGCCGTTTGAGAACGGAAAGGTAAGAAACGAAAATGGATGAGATGGAAAAAGACCCAAAGGAAATTGACAAGAGGAAAAAGGGACAAAGAGGAAATGAGACCAAGGAAAGTTTGATGATTCGAAACCGGATGAAGAGGGAAAGGAATCAGAAGACATTTCGGGGGCGGGAGGCGCTCCCTTTATACGCATCGAGGAGGGCCTCGAGGAGGCATTTGGGCGACGCTATAAACAGTAGGACGACTCATGGATTGCGCTAGCCACATAAGCCCCCCGCTTTTATAAGGGTGGGCCGGCATTTTCCGTGAAAGATGCCGCGCGGTGATACGATATTGAGTCATTCGAGGAGGCACTTGGACGAGCGCTGTGTTAGGTGCGCGCCGTAACCAAGCAGGGACCGGTACCGAAAGGGCGCATGGGCCCCGATCCCCGGAGCGTCGCCTTTAGAATAAGTAGGGAGACCCCTATCAGGACGCGGGGTCTCAACCGGAACGCACACGGCAAAAGGAATCGGATAGAAAGACGGGCAACCTGACATGTAAAGGGCCGTTATGCACTAAAAGGAAGGCCGGCCGACCCCAGGACCTTCCAGATAAAACTCGTTCTCCTCTGGCTAACTTTTCCGGCCCGAGGTTCCAGAAGCAGGCAGAGAAACGACAATCCTTAGTCAAACCACGCAAGCAGACGTGCATTCAGCAAAACTCTCCGGAGCACGGCTACAGCTGCTTGTTCCACGACGCACGCAACACCTTGAATTCTGAATGCTCAGCAGGAGAGGTTTGTCCTGTGCTAAAACGCAGGCCTGGTCATCACTTACAGTTCAGCATTGTCAACTCGTGTTCCCATGCATGTTCGTGTCCCAAGAGACAGCATATAAAGCAACTTCGAGAGCCCTGCAAACGGCGGTGTCCGGTTTATCTAACTTGGCAGGTGACAATGTCTTCTTAGGTACAGGATTAAAGAATCGAATATTTACACTGAAAGGAGAAAGTCATTGAAGCTGACAGCTACACTAACTGAAGAACCAGCAAGATATGTACTTTGCAGCTGCCTTTTGACACTTGCACGTGTCAAGTGCTGTGTTGAGGGGCGTCACGGCTTTTGTCCGACACTGGTGCAAGGATACACGTTGTTAGCATTGGCTTGTGGTGACGAATATAAGGGCTGCTTACATGTTGCCAGCAGGACTGTAGCGAGCCACGACGCTGAATTTTTCCATGTTAGTAACTGCTCAACAGGCTAACGTTCAGCTTGCAGAGGGCAACCTACTAGAGCGCGCCCTTAGAGTCCCGGGCCGAGGCCATGCCGACCTTCTTGGTCGTCTTCCACACACATTGGGCTAAGGAGCACACGACACGTATTTGGTAAGCAAGGGACTGGCTGCCATCGCGCTGGACAAACTGTGCCCTAGAGACCAAACTTACTGTAGTGACCGTAGCCAGCAAAGTTGCCATCAGGGATCTTCTCGCCCTTGTAGTTCTTCTTCTCGTTCATCCAGGACTGGGCGGCCCCTTTAAGGCTGCCGCCCGACGAGATCTTGTACAGATTCTCGCCGCCGACGCCGGCATGCTCAAGCTTGCCCTTGCTGGCGAGCGTCTTAGCGTAGGCCAGCGCCTTGGACTCGAGCTCGTCGTCCCAAGCTAGGGTTGGGTAGTTGAGAGCCCTGCGGCCATTGTTGTGCACGGCGAGTGCGTCCTTTTGGTCCTGCGTGAGCGCCGAGACGACGCCCGAACACAGGGCCAGGGTGACTGCGAGGGCGTTGGCGATGTTGAGATGCATCGTGTCTTGTATCGTCTTGGGGCTATTGAGTTTGTGGCTGGTAGAGGTGCGCAGGAGGCTGTGATGCTTGGAATACTGCCATCGAGCCAAACGTCAAGGCCGACGCCAGCCCGTCCTATATATACATGGCGATAAGCGCCGACGCTGGAGAGAATGGCCCATGATGGCCACAAAAGCCAGGATGGCGCACAGCTAGCGGGCGGCGGGCCTGTACGGAAAGGGGATGTTAGGAGGGTTGGCGCCAAGAGCGTCAAGTGAGGCTCGGTGTACAAGGGATGCAAAAGTTGCCGGGCCACCCATGGCCATTCGCAGCCAGCGCCCCATTGTCGTCGAGGTGCCACTTAGGGGAAAGGGACTAGCGGCCGCAGCCGTCAAATATTGACCGACGCGGTCAACCAAAGGAGACAGCCCTGTGGCGAGACGCTTTCGCGCCATCACCAGGCGGCGCCGGATGGGCCCGAGACGCTATTTTCTATTAGGAAGCGTGAACCTCTGCACGCAATCGCTGGACGCAATCCCGAGTTGTGTCCTGATTGAATCGTCGGTCAAAGGTGCGAGCTCGATCCTGCGCGTGGTTTGCTGACGGCGCGGCTGCGAAGGAAGCACCGACGGCCGCGAACGGCAGTGCCTTAGCTCCGAGCCCTCCAGGACGCGGCTGCATTTGGCCGAGCTCACGATGCCGATGCAGGCACACAGAAAAACCTCAGTCCTAAACAGCTGCATGTATTCCGCTCCAGAGCGCCTAGGTTTACACGAGGATCTACACGAGGATCCACACGGTCAAGCTAGTGACGCGCATCCGCCGTCTGTGGCTTAACCCGGCAACCTAGCTCCCAGCTCGCGGGCGCGCAGCCCCTAGCCTCAGAACTTGGGCTTGAAGGGGATGGTGGACATGAACTTGCCCACGTCGCCCTCGATTTCCAGAAGCTGGAAGATCCACCGCAGAATAATGGCAAAGGACTCGGGTTCGCCCATGTGCTTAATCCCGGGCACAAACCTAAGCAGGGTTGGGACAAACCCATGTCGGTGTTAGTGCGCGTACCGCGGAGGAAAGGGCGAAAAAATCCATCGCCAGGGGGGATGCTTGCCTAGCTTCCTTGGGGCTCCCGTGTTGCAGACACAGGTAATAGTCGTCGATGGGGAAGATCTCGTCCTCGGTGCCGTTTACCAGGAGCAGCTTAGCGCATGGTCTCTCCAGAGTGCCGTCGTTGAGCAGCGAAAAGGTGCCCATGGCCTCCTCGGCGAAGCGCCCCACGTCGTCGCCGTAGCCGAACTTGTGCGCCAGCGTATTGGCGAGGCTGCGAGTGTGGGCGGCCAGTCAGCATCGAGGTCCACTGGCCCCAGAGACCCCGGCCCAGTGCTCAACTCACTCAAACGGATACTCGAGCGCGTTCACCCGGCCGAGCCACCGCGGGTCGAACATGTAGTGGCAGCCCCCGCCCAGCGCGACCACGCCCTTGAGCCGGTCCGCGTGCGTGTGCGCGAGCCGGATCGAGTAGTAACCCCCCGTGCTGAACCCCCAGTTGACGATCCTGTCCTGGTCGACGGCGCCCTGCCGCGCCACCCAGTCCAGCATGCTGCTCCAGACCCGGTCCGGGCTGGTCGGGTCCGCCGCCAGCCCCGGGTTGTCGCCCGTGCCGGGTATCTCCACCACGAGCGTCGCGCACCCGACCTGCCGCCACCCTTCCTTCCACACCGCCAGCTCGGTGCGGTACCCGTCGAGCCCCGTGAAGATGATGACGAGCGGCGCCGGCCGCGACGGCGACGCCTCCCGCGGCAGGTGGAACAGCGCCGGCAAGAAGGACCCGTCGCCCGTCTCGGCGTGCTGCGCGTGCGGGATGTCGACGGCCACCATGGGGAACTCGTGCAGTCTGCCCAAGCAATCCTGGCCGTCAGCCTTGGACCCTGCCGCACGATTGGGAACGAGCAGGTGGCAACGACAGCTCATCAAGAGGAGACGGTTGGCGTTGAACCCACCCAAAACCTTTCACGGCAGCTTCTTTCCCTTTGGTCCATGCCAGCCGCTGCTGCTCCGACCTCGGCGCAGGGAATCGGGCAATGCGATACACGGCCGACGCTCGTCTATCGTCCTTGGTTTAGCCAGTCGACCCCTTCAGTTGTTTTTTTCTTCTCCTTTTTTTTTAGCAGCACTACAGAGATGGGCTCTGCTTACAGATAGTACTCGGACGCCTTCTCCCGGTCCCCGGCCTCCTCGGCAGCCTTCGCGGTGGCAACGAGCTCTTCGGCCTTGGGGAAGAAGCATCGGGCGTACTCGTCCCAGTCGTACGGCTCTTTCAGTCCTTTCTGTCATCCCCACCGGCATCAGTACTCGTTGCGCCTGATCCAAATTGTATAGGCAGGCCCATTGATGGCCCAGACCTTAATGATGTCGTCCACCACGGGCTGGAAATCAACCGTGTTACCAAACATGAAGGGGTAGATTCCTCGATCGCACTGGCTTTCCACAGTTAGCGTTCCACGTTAGCCAGAGGGGCAGGGAATCTCTCGTGCGCCCCGGGTGCACCATCAACATACGCATGGCTTCCATTTTGTCTGCCAGAGCGCCTCGAAGCTCGAATGGTGGGCGGCGGTGCTGCCGCCGTCAAGGGTATCCTGGATGAAAAAGCCGCCACCCGGTGCCGCCATCTTGCCTGTTCTGCCACTTCATCAACAATGTCAAGATGGGATGGATGGCGTGGGCGCCCTTCTCTGGTGAGGCTATACGAGCACAAGCCAAAGCATTGTCCGAACGGTGGTCCGGTCCGGACTCGGGGTGGGGAGCGCCGCTGCGGCGGTCTCGAACATTAAGCAGACATCAGGACGAGTTTCGCCGCACGATTACGTCGCTCATAATCACACGCAAGACAGAATTTCGCAGACAACAGTGCATGTCGTGTCTTAATAAAGCAGCACATATCTAGCTAGGTATTAATACATGCCTCAATCAGGGGGCGCAAATTACGCCGTCGTCGTAAACTCGTCAATCATGTGCGACTGGCAACGAACCAGCGTCTCAACCATCTTAGCAACCTCCTCCAGGCGCGACAGCACCACCTGGTTGCCCTCGACGAAGCCGTAGATGTGGTACGTTAGGCCAGTCTTCACGCAGAAATCACGCAGCAGGGCCTGGCCCTGGCGCAGGTTGTGCCGAGGCATGCGCGGGAACAGGTGGTGCACGGCCTGGAACTGCAGTCCTCCGTGCAGCCAGTCGAGCCACTCCGGGCAGTCGACATCCATCGTGGTGCGCAGCTGGCGCGAAACAAACGACTCGGTGGGGCCCAGGTCGGCCGTCGACATGCCCCAGTGGGACAGCGTGATCTGGATGTGGATCAGGACCGTGATGGCATGCGACAGCACGACGAAGGCAATGCGCGTCGGCCAGTTAGGCAGTGTGCACCAGACCAGGAGGTAGCCAAACATGTACCAGTAGCAAGCCATGAAGACCACCTCCATCTGGCGGTGCCAGAGCGGGGCACCCGCCTCCTTAGCGCGCGAGCTGAAGATAACGTGGCCCCACGACAGGAAGTAGAGGTTGAAGCGGGCGACGGCCATGATGGGGTAGTAGGTGTACTTCTGGAAGGGCACGACAAGCTCGCACGTCTTGTCCCAGAGGAAGTCGAATTGGTAATATGTGCTGCGCACCGAGCGGAAGAATGACGGCGACCAGGCGAACAGCGGCAGGTACTGCGAATCGGGATCGTGCTCGGGCATGTTGGTCACCAGGTGGTGCACATTGTGGGAGCTCTTCCACCAGCCAAACGACAGCCCGCAGCAGAAGTCGGCGATGAAGGTGCCAATGATGGTGTCCTTGACGACAGAGCCTGTGATGCCGCGGTGGCCCGCGTCGTGAGCCGTGAACATGATTTGGTGCTGCGTATAGGGTCGCTCGCGTTAGCGCTACATGCAAGGCCATGAGTGAACCAAACCCTTTCGGGCGCCCCATGAGCCACCGCCATGGGAGGAGTTGCGGAGACTTACCCAGAACATGCCGAGCACGCAGGCAGAGCTCAGGTACCAGCCCGAGCGCAGCAGAAACATAAAGGTCGAAAAAAGAGCAACGTAGCGCACCACATCCTTGGCGTACTGCGAGTAGGGGCACTGGTAGAGGCCCATGGCCTTGATCTGGTCGTGCAGGGCGTTATAGTCGGCGCGAATGGCCTGCTGGGTGGCAAGGTCCAGCGACGGGATGCTGGCAATATCGTCCCTGCGCTCCTGCTCCTCCATGGCCACAGTGAACTGCTCCTTGGACATGTACTCGCCGATGATTCCCGAGGCCGAGGGCTCGGGCTTGCCCTTGGCGGCTCGCTGCCTGCAGGGGCCCGCCTCACCCTTCTTGTTCCCCGCTAGGCCAGCCTTGACCTCCTCGATGTAGGCCTTCGAGTTCGCCTGGATGGGCGGGGTCAGGTTGAGCCACGGCAGGTCGACTTTGCCGATGGAGAAATGCTTCATGGTCAGGAGCGTCTTGTCCGAGTGGTAACTGTGGACGGCATCGTGGTCAGCACCTTGTTCCAACCGGGCGCACGCACGCAAAGAGGCCCACACTAATCTGACACGCCCAAATGCGCGAATAGCACGAATCCTAGACTTACGCGTTGATCTCGTCGCTGGCATCGCGGCCGACCATGTGGAGGATGGCCAGGCGACCACCGGGGTGCTTGTCAATCCATTTGTCGAGCTTTAGAGCGCGCCCCTCGTGAATCACGACGATGTGGCCCTCGTCGATGAGGCTCTGGACCTGGGTCGGCGAGACCGTGGCGGCATCGCCCTTCCCGCTCTTCTCATCCATGCCGTCGCTGTGTTGGCTGCTTGCGCGGCCGGCGGCGGTGACGGTGGTAGGGCTCGTCCTGACCTGGCCGCTGTTAGCCGTGGGGAGAGATGGGTCGCGGCAAAGAAGCAGGGCGTCGTCGTGGCGGTTTGGCTGGCCGTACTGTGACGGGCGGGCTGCACGCACGAGAGAGAGGGATGGCAGACAGAGCTGGCCAGGAGCGAGGTCTGGCGCGAGGCAAACAACGAAGATAAGAAAGCTGTGGTGTGTGGAGGTGGCGCTGGGCGGGAGGACCTGCAGAAAAAGTAGCTGTGCAGCTTCCCGACGCCACGGGTTCGAGGTGCCCCTTTCTGGCACACGCACCAAGCCAGCAGACTGTTGAGGGAAATTAACCTCGGGTGAGAGAGATCCATTTGACACCAGGACCCCTGCCGCAAATGTCCTCTTTTCCACGTTTGGCTTTTTGTGGACTTGGCTGCTGGGCTCAAGCGGGCGCGCAGGCGATAGGGATGCGGCACACGGCGCACGCTGCACCACTTCCTTCCTTTTGCAGCGCGCGTGCCCCGTCGAGCCTGGAGCCGGGGCCACGTCCCGCTCCTATTCATGGACCATCCGTGCGGAGAAACAGGGCAGGCGCAGCCCGCGCCGCTTGGCCAGTGCGTGCCAACGGGTCTTGGCTGGGGCTAACCAGCAGGCAGGCGGGGCGCAGAGGGCAGAGACAGCCATCAGCCGGCCGTCAGGAGAAGGAGGAGCCGCGCGTGGGATTCGGCTTTGATTGTGATCCCATTGCTGGTCTCCCTGCGGCCCACCTCGTCTGATTCGCGCAGCTCCAAGGACCGCGTCGCTCGTCGTCGTGCGAGTCAAACACTGGGGTCGCACCATAGACAGGTATTTTTTCCGTTTGGTACGGGGGGGAAGCCGTAGCTGACCGCTCGCGAGGCAAGCTGCCCACCGACTGCGCCCACCTGCCTGCCCGTGGTCGATAGCGCGTCCTAGCGTCGCGGGCAAATTTGCGGCTGCCAGCGCTATGCGGCGCCGCGGCTGCTGATCCGGATCCAGCATGCCATTGGGCGACTTGGCGTCTCCCCTGGCGCGGCTTAATCCTTCGTAGACGAGAGGGCTGGAAGGGCTTGCGCTGGCGAGGGGCAGCCGAGCCAAAGTGGGGGAGCCCAGATGGTGCGGAAAAGGGGGGGCGAGGAGGTGGCACGAAAGAACAAAGAGAAAAAAAAAAAATAGGGGTCCTGGGTCCAGGAGCTTGGGGCACAGTGGCCAATTTGCGAGCAGGGCAGGTCCCCATCCATGAGTTCTAGAACGGCAGGGGCCAACGCTGGCGGCCACAATTGGCGCGCTCGCAGCTATCAAGCGGGCCTGTGCGCCAGCTGCATGGGGCCGCCAGGCTTTGGCCGAATGAGGTGTAGCGTTCGGAACAGGACGCGAGATTCCATCATGTTTTGTGGGGCTCGGCTGCGAAAGCAGGCAGCCAGGCCGCCGAGAAGCCCCGCCAAGGAGGCGCGGTAACATTCATTTCCCTGCCGGCTGTTTGTGCTGCGAGGGCGGCAATTTGCAACAATGCCATCCCCAGGCCGCGCCTTGCGTGCAGGCTGGCGGCCGCGTTGCACAGCGCCAACGGCCGCACGTGATGCCGAGAGGCGCGTCCGTCTCGCTCTCTGCAGCGGGACATCACTGTGAACACACGCTGCAGGCGCCACAGCACAGCACCCAGCACCTGTCGGTTGAGTGGCCCCCCCCCCCACTTACCTGCCTGG
>PYSQ01000423.1:0-16799 GCA_003049435.1 Nakataea oryzae | reverse complement strand
CCCCCCCACTTACCTGCCTGGGCGTGCCAGGGCTCTCGATGTGGTGATGGTATGCCAAGCCGCTGGCCGCGTACGTCGCCAGGCCGAGCGGCGAGAAACAAAGAAATATACTGTGCAATCGTTTTGATGCTGCGCCCCCCCTGTGTGCACACGCAGGCTGGTGGTGCGCAGCCGTCCGTCGCAATCACAAGCCCCTTTGATAGTCGAGCCATCCATCGTCCCGCGCCGCCTACACCGACTGGACGCAGGGACCCGGCGCAGCCAGCGTATTAGCTTATGCACAGAGCCGCCAGATGCGCAGGGGGGCAGCCCCCCCGACGATCTTCCAGCGAATAGATCCAACCTCCAAGCCCGGGCGGGCGGATCCTGTGCGTCACCGCCCTGGTGCCCATGTAGCCTTGGGCTGGCATGGCTGGCTCAGATGGCCGGGGCCTTTCTCTAACGAGCCGCTGGGGACGCAGAACAGTCGGCCCAGCACTCAATCAACTGCTCATTCCGGTCCAATTGAGCACAGTCGCCACAGGGCTTGCACCTGATCCCGAACGCTCCCGCCGGCCAAATCGTCCTTCCGCCGGGCTTCAGCGTTGGCCGTCCCCGCTCCCTCTATCCCAGGCGTGGACCCATGTCCTCCTTGTCCGCAGCCAGAGTCGACGCGCGCGCCGTACCCGGGAGCCCTTGCCATTTCCGGTAGTGCACTGAATCCCCGGCGGTGAGCCCTGTAGATCGTCGCGCCGTTGCCTTGGGCTTGGACTCGAGCCCGATTTGGCCCAGCTCCACAACAAGCCAGCCGCATATCCCGCTGGGCTCGCGTGGCAGTCGAAGACATTTCAGAGTGCAGCCAGGGCCAACCCACTCGACTGGCCCTTGGCGCGCACGTGGCAGAGCAGAGAGCCGGCATATATAGGTGCGCCTCGTCTCAACATTCTGTGCACCGAGCAGCTGACGGAAGCCGTTGCCCAAGCACTGCGAGGACAAGGCCACGAGTGACACCAGGAGGAGCTTGCGATTTCCACGTGTCCACCAGTGTCGCCCCGCCGCTGTTCGTTCCTTTTGCAGGTGCCGAGGTTCCCTGGATTTCGTGGAGCTTTGCCTGTCCGACCCAGTCGTCAGCGTTGCTACCTGCGTGGTCCTTGGGCAGGAGCCAGACGCTGAGGGTGTTAATGCTTCGCATATCGACGACGATCCTGCACACGCCACTGGTCGCGTGCTCGATGTTCGACATGGAGCCCGCCCACACATCACTGGTAGTTGCATATTGTCATGAGCTTGCCTCGGGCCATCAGCCTGCGTCGTGTTTTCCGGCTCAGCTAGCGCTGTATTGCACGGGGCTCTGATTATGGTGATGGAAACTGCGCAATGCCAAAGGTCATTCACACGAGCATGGAGAACCGCTTTTGCTTTGGCAGGGCAGGAAGCCCCGTAAGCCCCGAGTTGAAATTTGAAAATAAAAATTTCCTCGCCAATACCATAACCCAGTCTAAATGTTGCAATCCCTCGGCTCCCCTGAGCCTCTTCTATAATCCTCCTGTAGTTTTAACGAATTACCATGGTTGTTCAGATGGTGTTGCTTGCCTATTCGTAGGCCTCCTCGTCAGCCTCCTCCTCGGTCATGTTGGCTCCCTCCTCAGCCTCCTCGTCGGCCTCCTCCTCGCTCATCGTGTCGCGCGTCTCGATAGTGACGTAGTCAACCTCGGGGCTGCGGGCCTCGATGTTGCCGATGGCGTGGATGTCGCGGCTGATCTTGATGGTAGGGGTCTTTCCGCTGGTGATGGCATCCTTGGCGATCTTGCCGCACAGGATGGCGCCGAGTATGCAGGCTGCCGCACCATCACCGGCCTTCTTGAAGGCGTTCTTGATAGGGTTCTTGCCTGGAGTGGACGGCTTGGGCACGGCAATGCCCTCAAAGGGCATAGGAGCAGCCATGACCGGGGTGCCGGTGATGGCGAAGAGAGACAGGAGGACGGTGATCGTGAACTGCATTTTGGCGGTTTTTTTTTCCGAGGTCGAAAGGATACGAGAAAAGAGAAGAAGAAAATAAGGGAGTGCAAGCAAAGTCGAGCAGATGCAACAGCAAGAGGGTTTAGAATTGCAATGCAAAGGAGGCAGACAGAAGGAAAAGGACAGAAGGAAAAGACGAAGGAGATAGATGAAGATGGATCTGATCGATGATGATGGAAAAAGGGGGAAAAGGAGACAATCAAGGCAGAGGGAGGTTGAAGTTATATACTTGGGAATCGTGCAAGGACCCGCGCTCCTTGAGCAACGGGTTCGCCAGCAAGACGATTACTGAATCGTCTCATTGCCGCTACCAACATCAGGATCCCATGATGCTGTCTAGATCCCTGCTTAGCTAACCGACCGCAAGGCGAAGGCTGTCCAGCGATCGCCTTGCGGGAATGAAACATAGAGTTGCAGCGGCAACCGCAAAGGGACCAGAATAAGCACGCACGAAACGGCTGTGGAGCACTCGTGCGGCTTGATGGGGATCTGGAAATGCTTGTTTTGGACAGCAAAGGCTATCGGCACGAGCTGTTGGCAGCGTCCGCGGCTTGCCAAGGCATGACGATGTGCGCTAGTATCCGTGGTCGCGGAGGATTTGGCAGCCTTGGTGGGCTCCGCGGACCTGACGGCGTCGGTGACCCCGATGGCTCAAACCAGGTGAATGGCAAGCTACAGCGCAACTTTGGCGGCGGTGGGGGTCTGGAAGGCACGCCGAAGCTCGCATTTTCATGGTTCGCGTTTCAGCCACCGATCTTGATGGGTGGGCATGAATCGAGCGCATGCGGCTGGTTACGACGGCATGAACCGAAAAGCCTCGCCGGAAATATCTCGTACCCCTGGGAATGCAGGGAATATAAAGTTTCAAGCCGCCTTCTCTTGCCTTCCTGGCACGGCCTCCGCGGACGCTCGGGCGGGCTGTCCGTGTGCGGGGACGTTGGCGGCCGTGGCACGGAATATTTACATCGTTGCGCCCTGACTGCCGCTGCTGCTGCAAGGGACGGGTGGAGGCTCAGGGGAGAAGGATGCCCAGTTGGCAGGAGCCATCCCGCCGGAAAGGGACGATGGATGGGTCGGGAGCCGTCAGCCGCATGCGCGCGGCTCGCCGTTCTTGAAGCCCGCAGGCTTTAGGCCAAGTATGCTCGATTATCCGAGGATCCGAGGTGCACCTGCAAGCCTTCACCCTTGGCGTGCTTGGCTTTGGCGATGCGACGCGGGATCGCTCGGGGCAAATGACAGGACCGTGGCGCGATGTGGGGACTGCAGCGGTGTACTTGGGCAGGACAGGGCGCAAGCTCGTGCAATGCAGAGGTGCGGGCAACAAGAATGGCAGAGGGAGAGAGCAAAGGATCACAAAGCTGCGAGCCCGTTATGTCTGGTGTCGGCGAGTCTGCACTGCAAGAGTCGGGGCGCCGTCGCGGTCGCGCGTGTTCCAAAATCTAGGCGCCCCTTCTTTGTTCTAGGGGTTGCAACCCATGCAGTAACGAGTCGTTGCAGCCGTTGATACTAGCGCCGAAAAAAGGGGGAAAAACACGACTAGTATCATGGCGCAAAAGTTCTCTCGGGTCGGTTTCACCGTGGCCAAGTCATCGTGGGAACCGTGAAGCCATAGACCGACGGTCGCACATTGGTTTCAATACCTTGGACATTTAGCAGGACGCGGAGAGACGTTGGTTGTCAAGCAAACACAACTGGAGGATCGCCACAAGGCGCACAAGTCGTGCGATATCCCTTGGCCTTCTCTTGCTTGCGGGGAAGGGGCAAACCCAAAAGCCGGGGAACTATTTTTGTTCCTGTCGGCAAGATGGTTTGCATGACGCTTCGGCGGGCATGTCCCTGCTCAGCCCCCTGGACCACGACCATGGCCACGGCTCAAAGGCCAACAAGCCGCTAATCCCAACGCGGCCACCACGCAGACAGCCCTGGGCTTCTGCAGACGAGAGCATGGTGCGGGGGCGGGGTCTAGGTCTAGACGCGGTGCTCGCATCGGTCCGCCACCACCTCCTCAGAGGAACCCACCCAAGCGTTCGTTCAGGGCGGCCTCGGGAGGAGTCGAAAGCCACCAGAGAGCGGAGTGCCCAAGGACCGCGCGAAGAAGCGGCTTTTATACCAATTAGATCGCGACATTGCCGGTGCTGGAGACATCGCCAGCCAGCCAGCAGTCGTGTGATTTGGAGACGGGCAAGGGATAGTGTCGGCTGAGGTGGCAGAGTGCAAAAGCCCCCATTGTAAATAGACACCAGGTCGTGGCACTGCTGCTTCGGACTCGCCGTCAATTGACACCATCGTCTCGTTCTTTCGCACGCCTTCCCAGACATTTGTTTGGAAGCGGTCGAGCCCAGTTTTGGCGCCCAACCACCAAGATGGCATCCCACGACACGAGCACCCCCCCCCCACCTGGTCAAGACCAACGGGTCCAAGCAGCTCGTCGTGAACGAGAAGCCGTTTTTGATGCTCGCGGGCGAGCTGCAAGACTCGTCGCTGACCTCGGCCGAGTTCATGGAAGATGTGTGGCCCAGGATGAAGGAGTCGCATTTTAATACCCTCCTCGGGTGCGTGACCTGGGAGATGATGGAGCGCGACAAGGGCAAGTTCGACTTTGCCGAGCTCGACAAGGTCATCCTCGGAGCCCGGGCGCACGGCATTCATTTGGTGCTTCTCTGGTTTGCATCGTTCAAAAACGGCAAGTTCACGCTCCCGAGAGCACATGTCACGGCATGCCACATGGAACTGCGAAAGCTGACGGGCGACGGCAGGCATCTCCACCTATGCCCCCGCATGGGTCAAGACAGACCCCAAGAGGTTCCCGAGGGCGAAGCTGCGGAAAGCCGGCGGTGTGCTCGAAACAGCCGACGTAGTCTCCATATTCCACCAGGCCGCCAGGGCAGCGGACAAGAAGGCCTTTGGGACGCTGATGGCACACATCAAGGAGGTGGACGCGGCACACCAGACTGTCATCATGGTCCAGGTGGAGAACGAGACAGGCCTCCTGGGCGACTCACGCGACGGCAGCGTGCATGCCGAGAAGGCGTTCAGCGAGCATGTCCCCGCCGAGCTTGTAGACTTCCTGCGTTCGGACTGGGACGGGCTGAACGAGGAGATCAAAAGGCAGCACCTGGCCTTCTTCCGGTCCAAGCTGGAGCAGTCGGGCGGCGGGGTCTCTCCCAGCGGCACGTGGGAGGAGGTGTTTGGCAGAGGGCCCAAGACGGACGAGCTGTTTATGGCCTACCACTACGCACGCTACCTGGACGACGTGGCGTCGGCGGGCAAGGCGGCGTACCCGATCCCGCTGTACACCAACGTGTGGCAAAACTACAACGACCTCGACACGGCCGACAATCGCTGGCCCGTCGTCGGGCGGCGCGACGAGCAACATGCTCGACGTGTGGATCAGGTTTGCGCCGCGGCTCGACTTTGTCGCGCCCGACGTCTACCTCAACGACTACGAGTCCTCGTGCGCCGCCTACCGCCACCGCGGCCAGCCGCTCTTCGTCCCCGAGCAGCGGCGCGACGAGTACGGCGCGCGCCGCGTCTGGGCCGCCTTCGGCAGCTACGCCTGCATGGGCACGGCGCCCTTTGGCTGCGACACGCTCGGGCCCGGGGCCGAGAACCCCTTCGCGCGCCACTACGGCCTGCTGTCGTCGGTCGCGCTCATCGTGCTCGAGGCCCAGCGCAGCCCGGGGTCGTCGGTCGGCTTCTTCTTCGACGAGCTGCCGCCGCCCGCAGGGGCCGACGGGCAGCAGCAGCACCCGCTCCCCGACCCGAGCAAGCCCGTCGTGAAGCGCTGGGGCGGGTACGAGGTCACGATTGAGCGGTGCTTCGTGTTCGGGCGGCCGGGTGCGGGTGCCGGCATGGTGATCCACCAGGGAGACGGCAGGTTCCTGCTGATCGGGTATGGCTTCCAGGTCCGGGCCAAGGCGCTTTCGCCCAAGGCAACGTTCACGGGCATACTCAGGTTCGAGGAGAAGCAGGCGATCGGGGACGGCGACGGGGTGAAACTGGAGACGCTGCGCACGCTTAACGGCGACGAGACCCGCAGCGGCGTGTTTGCCATGATGCCAGGGCCGGATCCCGACTACGGCGGCTTCCCTATTTGCGTGACGGTGTCGGCCAAGACCATGATCGCCGAGGTGATGTTTTACCACCTTGAGGAGGAGGAGGAGGAGGAGAAGTAAAACGTAACATGGCATGTAGTATTTGGGAATTGACAATGCCAATTAATCGCTGACGGCTTGCTGCCCGTGCGGTGACAATGGACTTGCTTGTTTTGCGCAGCGCAAAGGAAGCCCGCAAGGACACCCAAAGCACACCACTGAGATTAATTGCTACCGCAGCATGGCCAAGATGCTGGTCGTCGAATCCATAGCAGAGGCGGTATGGCATGCGCGTTCCAACGGCGGCAGCGAACTGTGGATCCGCAACGTTGCGTCACCCAGCCCCCTGGCACCCTGGTGCAGGGTTAGGGTTAGGGTTAAGGCGTCCGTTCCCCCACGCCCTGGCATGATTGGTCGCCACAGGCGCCCCGCACGCTCGACGTCAGCCAGCTCAGCGCCCCGTCCAAGAATTGCCGATCTCCTCGTATTGTGCTGTCGTTAGCATCCCTGGCCCCAACCGGTCTGCGGCGCCTGGCGCGTGCTGTCGTGTCCAATGGGCATTATAGTTTTGTAACCGCTAGTGCCCACGACCTTGAAAATCAAGGAACGTTTCATTGGCTCAGGAGTTTAGGGGCCCGGTGGAGGCACCCACGTCACCACGATGCCAGCCATGGTTTTGTGCGCACAGCGAACGGGACGCCACTCCCGTTTATAAAAAGACTGCGATGCTGGCACAGAGTTTTCTGCATTCGAATCAAGCACTCAAGCCAACAATTGCATCTCGCAGCAACTTCCAACATTACCACTTTCGAGACAACCTCCTTTGGCACAGCCACACAACCGCCGCAACCATGCAGTTCTCCAACGCCCTCCTTGCCATCGCCGCTATCGCCGCCCCGGCAGCGGCTTACGTCGACGGCCTCGTCGGCTCGCCTGCCACCGCATCGCCCGGACAAACCATCCAGGCCACGCTCCACTCGTCCATTTACATCCAGAACAACAACGACTTCGGCGTCGTCTGGGGCCTGGCACCGCTCTCGGTGAACCAGGGCAACTGCGGTGGATGCATCGGGCGCCAGATCGGATACACCAACCTGTTCGGCGATAATGCCGAAGCCACCGTTCCGCCCAACGGCGAGTTCGAGGTTCCGGTTACCATTCCCGACGGAGCCCCAGCTGGCCAATACCAGCTGGTCGCAGGTGTTTCCTACTCGGTCGGGGTAAGTTATCGACTTCTCAGAACTTTACACATGCGACTTTCTCTTCCTAAAGATAGGATGCTGACCAAATCGACCGCCAAACAGGCTTCGGGACTCACTGGCTTCCGCTACTTCAACCGCACGATCTCCATTGCTTAGACGGAGGATGAACTTGCTATTATACGGGAATGATTTCACGCCATTAAGGAAAATGTACAGCATTAATTAGACCAGCTATCAATGTAATTTCCACCCAATCACACGGGTATTGCAATTCATAACAAAGTTATAACATAATAACTATGCACACGTTTTCTTGCTTGCGATTTACAAGAATTTTCTTGAGAGCTATAAGCAGGTAATATCTGCAGTAATTAACAGATCTAAAGAGGCCAAGGCTGGAAGCGGATGCAAGTTGAAACTGGGGGCAGTTGGGACGGAACCAAGGTTGCACGTGCTAGCAAGAGCACCAGTCTAACTAGATTAATTAAGGAGCAGTCCTTACGTGGCTAAAGCTACAGCTGGAGCCGTGGTAAGCGCGATAGGGAGATGGGTTGGAGCACAATGCTAGTCAATTATGAATGCTGGCGCGGAACATGGCTGGTGTATGTTAAAGAATGTGTCTAGAGGCAAGCGCCGTGGGTTTGAAGATGACGACGTTGAGAGGCAGTTAGCATGTGATGCGGTGCTGACTTTGGAAGAGGGAACTATTAGGGGCGGCAAACACACGCATTTATCGCATGCGCAACACTACCAAACAAAATACGGTGGGAACGTGAGTGTTTTGCGATGTTAACCTAGCTGAGCCATTAAGAAGCATCGTGAACTTCTGCTCCGTGCTTTGACAGCCTCAGTCGCCCAGTGTTGGCTTCGATACCCGGAACTCTTGCATTGCTCTTCGCCATATACACATCCGCCTTGATAGTTACGTGCCGCTATTATTTCTAGTCCCCAGATTTAGCCATGTCGTCTGCCTAACACGCTAACTCCTGAGCATTCATTTTTCGCTAGTGCTTTTCGCCCGCTTTTGGCCACCTTTTATCTGCCTTTCCCAAGTCCTGAGAACCGTTGGTGGCAAGAGGGTTTTGGCTTAAGCGATGGGCCTAGATCGCGATTCGCTTCCGGATTGGCAGACGGGGTTGGCTCGCGCGTTTTTGCTTACGCGGCCGGGTCGGCGGGTTACCTGAGCTAGAATCCGTCGATTCGCCAGAGGATTCTAGCTCATGCGATGGGGTCGGTGGACGACTCGGGGGAGGATCCGTCGATAGATTCTTTCGTAGTACTACGTCAAATTGAGCTCGCTTGTCCGTGTTTTGGAGATAGGCGTTGTGCTCTTCGCGCGCCTTTTTTAACCCTTCAGCGTCTAAATGACCCAAGGGTCCGCATATGTTAAGGTAGTAGTACTCATGGTCCAGGTTCTTCTTAAGCTTGTTGATAATCTCATCCGAACTTAGAGATTCATATTCAAGTATCCCGTTAACCCAGTCCCCATCGTTGCGAAGTACGTTCGTCATGACACAAATATCGTATAGGTTTTCTTGCATGTCTTCTATCAACTTGACGGCGAGTTTTAATTTTGCCGACCAGGTGACAATCGAAGGCATGTCTTTGATAAATGTTAGCGTTGCAATAATACCTGGTGCAGGAAGTTACGGGTGGGATTGCCAACTTGGAGCTGTGTTGTAGTTTGAAAGGGTAAAGTATGTCTGATTTGAAATGTCGAGGAACTTGGTATGAGAGCTGTGTGTTTTTGGAAAAGGTTTAACCAGCGAGCTCAGGGGAGGAGTGGTTCTTTATATACATAAAGCCTACCTCTCGCTTTAACGTGAATAAAAGATTCACGAGAAACAACGAGCATTTACGAGACCAGCCAGTATTCACGACAGCCAACGAGCACTCACGACAAGCAACAGGCATTCACGACAAACAACATGCGCCACTAATGCCTTGGAGGCGATGAATTTTACTGGTTCCTCACAGCCCGTTGGCAAACAATAGCCACGTTGCACCTTGTTGTTCCTTTGCCCCTGGTTTCCCTCTCGCCCCCTCTTCTTTCCCATTCCTTCGGGACTCCCGCCTGGAATGTCGAAGCAGTCAGTCGCTCACTCTACGCAGCGCCGGCAGTCACTCTTTGCGCCCGCAACACGACCTGCAGCAGACACGTCCAACGCGCGATGCAGCCGCTCATGCCCTCTTCTCGGACGCAATGCAATGCGGGCACCCAGAAAGCGGGCAACGTCCTGCCCGTGCTGGCCCGGCGGGAGCCAGGCGCCACCGGGGCTCCCCAGGCGCGTCATGTTTTTTTTTCCCCCCCAGCTCGAGCTTGGCGGCCGGCCGGCGCCCTCGGGTTGCTCCGACTGGAGGCCCGCCGAGATCACGCCCGGCGCCACGCGTCTTTTACTTGGAACAGGCCACAAAGACTTGCATCGGACAGATCAACGCACGGTGCCGTCCCGTTGGACCGCGGCGAAATGTTTCACCAAGGCGGCCGGTTCTGCCATGCCATGAGTCTTGGCCCTGCTAGGCAACGCGTGTCCAAGCGGCAAAGGGGGCTAAGGGGAAGGTCGGAAACGACCGCCGCTGGAGTTGGTGGCAACAAGCAGCTCTCGTTCGCGCCGGCACCCGCAGTGGTTTAACGATAGTGAATTAGCAGGCATTTCTGTTGGGGCTGCATCGGCCATTATCGCCCTGCTTTGGGAGCACTTTTATGTGTGTGCTGTTATTTGTTTGCTTGGAAAGCGTCAAACCCAGAGCTATGGTTGACGGCACGCTGCTGCATGTCGAGATGTGGTGGCGGAGCCTGCCTGCCGTCGCCGAGCTGGGCACGGATGCGCGGCATGCGCACAGTGAGTGCACGGGACGGTGTTGGCGGCCGTCGATTCACGTCATCTTGAACTTGGTCGCATTTCCACAGGCAGGAATGTAGCATTTGTTTAAATTATGGACTGTGCAAAACGCCTCCGACGAGGCCCTCCTAATGCCCGAGCGCCTTGGCCAACGCTGGCTCAGCTGAGCAGAGCTGTCGTCTAGAAAGATCCGACACGCAGGAAGCCCTTGAACTCATCCGAACCCAGGCTTTCGGGGTTGGTGAGAAGCCTGACTTGGAACTGGTCGATACCGCTGCTCTCCACTCGCTGCTTGTAAGCCCAAGTGGTGCTGTCGCCCGAGCCAAGCAAGATGCCCTCCTGCTGGGTGCCGTTGACGATGTGGATGTACGCCTGCAGCTCGCGGCTGGCACCATCTCCGGGCTGCTGGCTAACCAGCAGGAAGGCGTTGGAGTCCTGCGGGCCAATCGACACGGGCCTCCAGCTGCCATCGGCACGGGCGAAGAGACCGGCGCGGCCACCCTGTGAAGGGTTGGGCGCGCACCTGAGGACAAGCTTGGCCAGATCAGCTCTGACGGCGACACCAATCTGGAGGCGGGACGGTTAGCCAAGGTGAGGAAGCGGGCGACAGGCCTTGGGAAGAGAGGAAAGAGACGGGGCACGCGTACTTGGTAGCGGGCGCGAACGCTGGGGTCGACGTCGGCTATGTTGGAGCCTGCTCCGCGGGCAACGGGCTGGTCGGTCGACGAGGCATACAGCGGCCACGGACCGGCCTCACCCGTGTCTTTGTCGAAGCCGGGGTAGTTGTGGCACTCAGCACCCAGCGGGACGGCCGTGACGTCGGGCAGGGCGTGGGCCACGGTGGCGGCCAGAGCGGCAACACAGAGGGCGGAGACGCTGCGCATGGTGATGTTTGTGCGAAGGCGGACTTGGAAACGGATGCAGCTGGGCGCTTGGGTGACGTCGTATTCTGAAATGGACGCGGCTGGAGGACTCGGTTTTTATATACGGTCGTCGAGCCGCCCGAGAAGGCGGTAAGCAGGAGGTTGCCTACGGACGTGGGTCGTCGCTGGTGGCCTTGCGGACCCCGCACGGGGATTTGGTTCAGGCCGGCGGTAGGCTCCTATAGATTGGGGCATTGGCGGCGCAAAGAATATGGGCATGGGCTGATCCAAGCGGATGGCCCCTGGGCGTTAGTTGGCACGCAGACCGACAGCCAGCAAAACAGCGGGTCAAGACAGGTTAGTCTTGTGGTGGGCGGCTGAGCCATGGGCCAAGGACTGGGCCAGGAGGCAGAAGCCTCCTTGTGACTCAAATCCGCGCACGCGAGCCGCCGCGGTGACGTCCAAACGCAACGCGCGCCATCGCGCAGGCGAGGGCGGACAAGGCTGGACGACGGATGGCGTTGGGGAGCTGTGCTGAAGGGTGGGCGAGGGACGGCTTTAACGAAGCCGTGCTTGCCGGGGCAGTGGGCGGCGGCGCAGACGGGCTGGCGGGCTGGCGGCCCGAGCATGGACCCGCCGCTTCACACGCAGCCCGGCCGGCCGGGCCAAGCAAATAACAGCCGCCAGGCACGCAGCTCGGTCCGACAGCTAGGCCGGGCGAGCAGCGGCACCCTGGCCTCCGCGCCGCCCGAGTGGGGCCCCGCTGACAGCCCGGTCCGGCGAAGATGCCTGGTGCCTCAGGTACCAGCGTCGCCTGGCACGTGGGCGTGGAGGGTGGGCTCGCCCGTGTCTCGGGAGGCTGGACGGCCGGGGATGGATGTGTTGCCGCGGTGGTTGGCATTGCGCTTGGCGCTGGGGACTTGCTGGCCGAGCACACTTTTTTTTCTGTTTTTTTTTTCTATTTTTTTTTATATTTTCTTTTCTATTTTTTTTTAATCTTTTTTTTTTTTTTTCATTTCTGTTCTCCCTACTTTTCGCGCAGATTGAGGGGGCGGGGCTGGCTCGCCTGGCCCCTCTGACTCGCGACGGTCCAGGCGGGGAAAGCCCACACATCAGCACCTGCCAATGCCACCAGCACCAGCACCAACATGGAAGCAGCCGGCACGGCCGGATGCAGCAGCTGGCGCCATGCCTGAGAGCGCGCTTATGCCGTGATCGACGGAGCGTGGTGTTTACCCTTTGACGTTATGCCGTCGATCCCTGCTTGTGCGCCAGCCCGGTGCGGCGAGTCACGTCGGGCGTGCGTGCTGGTGCTGTTATCGTGCGTCTGCAGCGCCCTCGTCCTTTCTGGCCCGGGCGGGGAACGCTAGCCGACCGACCGACCCCTCTCTCGCCCTGCACCGGCCGCCCTCAACGCATCATCGCTCGAGATTGCACCAAGCACGCGCCTGCGCCCGCCAGCCCGGCAAATCCTGGACGCGCGTTGGGAAGGAGGCCCTAAAGGGGCGTCAACAAAATTTGGCATTTGCCCGATAAGACAATCCTGCCTGCCAATCTGCCAGCCATCCAACCAACCAATCAGCCCCGCCACGTCAGCCTTGGGAGCCAAACAATGACAAAGACAGACAGGCAAAGGCATAAAAAAAAGCGCACCTCACCTGCCAGAGGAGGCCGGGGCCATGGGCGGTGAAGGGCGCCAAACCTGCTGTGCCCGGGCTTGTGTGCATGCAAGCTGTTAAACGGCGTGCCGCCGGGCATGTGCTCGCGCCCGCCAGGAGGGGGCGGGCCTGGAGGGGGAGGGGAAGCGCGCACTGGGAACGAGGGGCTTCCTGCACCAAAAACAACCAAAAAAAAAAATAGCGCCCCACGCCAAACGAGGCCGTGATACGGTGGGACCGGTGCGACTGCCCGCCCGCCTTCCTGACCGCATTCTGCCTGGCGCCGTGGGCCCCGCCCCGCCAGTTGCTGCAGCTAGATTGGACCCTGGCCGCTTTTGCTTTTTTTCCACTGGGCCAGCTCGAAAAGCGGTGACTTGGTTTGCTTGCCCCGTCGCTGCCTCGTGCCCTCGGTTGGCTCTTTTCTTCTGCTCGTCCCGCCTGCCCGCAGCCGCCCCGAGCTCCCCCCCATTCCACTCTCCCTCCTCGCTTCTGGTCTGCCCCCATCGACCAGCCCGACCCGACCACTGGCCCTTCGTCTTCCCCTCCAGAACCTTCCACCCGGACCTGCTGTCTCCATCCCACTCGCAAGTGCAGACCGACGCCGACCTCTCAGGCCCTGCGCAGTCAACCAGGTGCGTCTACCAAGCCCGCCGCTGCCTCTGCTATTGGCAGAGCCTGCACGCCTGACGCATCCCACGCCCGTCATCTTTTTTTTTCCTCCCTCCGTCTTATCGTCCTACCAGCACAAAGCTAACTCAATTCCCAATCAAGACAGCCAATTTCTCAGTATTTCTCACCTGCCAGCCCTCCCCGGTTCTAGACACACTCACCTCGTTTATCTCCATCCGCCCCTCAGCACACCGCCCGAGTCCCTCGAGCCCCGCGGCACAACCCCTCCAAACCCACCCCTAGAACCGCCCAGTCCAACAGACAAGATAGGGAAAAGGATGTTCGGGCTATTCGGCTCCTCCAAGACTGTTGAGAGCGACAGCAAGGAGCTGCAGACCAAGGTCGACGAGCTCGAGGCCGAGCTGTCGTCCGCCCGCGACGACATCGACACCCGCGATGCCGAGATCAAGACGCTGAAGGCGCGCGCCGACGAGCTGTCGGCCGCCAAGGCCGACATCGAGAAGCAGAAGGCCGAGCTCGAGGCCGCCGCAAAGGCCGCCTCTGGCGATGCCGAGGCCCGCGCCAGCGAGATCAAGGCCCTGACTGCTCAGGTCGAGGACATCACCAAGCAAAAGGCTGAAGTTGAGAAGCAGCTGGCCGAGGCTCAGGCAGCCAAGGAGGCCGCTGAAAAGGAGTCAACAGCCAAGATTGTACGTCTTTTTTTTCACTCTCCTTCTTTTCCCCACTCTCCCTATACCCCGCCACTAACATGCCCCCCTCCCATTCCAGGCTGCTCTCGAGGAGGCCCTGGCCCAACTCAACGCCCAGGTCGAGAAGCTCAAGGCCGAGGTGGCAGACGCCTCGTCCAAGCACGACTCTGCCCAGGCCACCATCTCGTCCCTCCGCGAGGAGCAGACCAAGTTGGTCGACGAGACCAACAGTGCCAAGGAGACGCTCAAGGCGGAGCTGGATGCCAAGATTGTTGCCCTGACGTCGGACCTCGAGGCCGCCAAGACCGAGGCCGCAAACGCCACGGGCGATGCCTCTGCCAACCAGGCCAAGCTGGAGGAGCAGGTCAAGACCCTGACGGCCGAGCTCGAGACGGCCAAGAAGGACGGCGAGGCGGCTGTGGCTGCCGCCAAGACTGAGGCCGAAAAGCTTCAGGAGGAGATCAGCGCACAGCAGAAGTCTGCCGCCGCTGCTGCCGAGGAGGCCGCTGCCAAGCTCCAGGCCAAGTCGCAGGAGCTCGAGGAGCTGCGTTCCAAGCTCGGCTCGGCAGACAGCGGTGCTGCCGAGACTCAGGCCAGCCTGGAGAAGGCTAATGCCGATCTCGCCACCAAGTCGGAGGAGCTGTCGAGCACCACCTCTGCTCTCGAGGCCGAGAAGGCCACCGTCGCCGAGCTGAAGGCGGCCCTCGAGGCCGAGAAGGCCAAGGCGGCAGAGGCCCAGCAGGCTGTCGAGGCTGAGAAGGCCAAGACGGCCGAGGCCCAGCAAGCTATCGAGGCCGAGAAGGCCAAGGCGACAGAGGCCCAGCAAGCTCTCGAGGCTGAGAAGACCAAGGCGACAGAGGCCCAGCAGGCTCTCGAGGCTGAGAAGACCAAGGCGACAGAGGCCCAGCAGGCTCTCGAGGCTGAGAAGACCAAGGTGGCCGAGGCCCAGCAGGCCCTTGAGGCTGAGAAGGCGACAGTGGCCGAGGTCAAGGCCGCGCTCGAGTCGGAGAAGGCTGCTGCGGCCGAGGCCCAGCAGGCGGTTGAGTCGGAGAAGAGCGCACACGCCGAGACCAAGAGCGCACTAGAGGCTGCTCAGGCCTCGGGCTCGGACGCATCGCAGGCTATCGAGACCGAGAAGGCGGCGGCGGCCGAGGCACAGAAGGCGCTCGAGGCGGAGAAGGCGGCAACGGCCGAGGCCCAGAAGGCGCTCGAGGCGGAGCAGGCTGCCCACAGCGAGACCAAGAAGCAGCTGGAGACTGGTGCTTCCTCGCAGGCCGAGGCCGCCAAGGCGCTCGAGGCGGAGCAACAGGCACACGCCGAGACGCAGAAGAAGCTCGAGTCGGAGTCGGCGGCCGTCGAAGTCGCCAAGAAGGTGCTCAAGGCGGCCCAGGACAAGGCGGGCGAGGCCGAGGAGAAGGTCAAGGACCTGACGACCAAGCTCGAGGAGGCCCAGGGCAAGGCAACAACAGCCGAGAACAGGACCTCGGAGCTCGAGAACAAGCTCAAAGAGCTGTCGATCGCTGCCGAGAAGTCGGCCGAGCAGCCCGCGGCCGAAGAGCCCAAGGCCGAGTAAGATTAATGACTGTGTTTTGATTCTGGGTTTTTCTGGTTTTTCCTACTTACGATTCTGTCACGACGTGGTGGAGAGGCATGAGCACACGCATACATGTAATGAATGAGGTAGTCACTTGCGCATAAGACCCCCTGCGCACTGTTAGCACTAGATACCCCATCCCCCCCCATACCCCCCCCTTTTCATCACGAATGCCGCATGTCTAATGTCACTACTAAATTGCATTGGTTACTTTTTGCCCGTGTTCCTGTGGCCTTTGTGTGTGTCTGTGTGTGATTTGCTCCCTTTTTGCATGTGCACGAATGTCGGTCGGTCGGGGGCTGAGGGCTATTTGCGCAGACGAGGAAAAGGGCCGCGGCGCGAGAAGCCGAGGGCCAGCCAGCCGGCTATCAGGCACAGGCCGCCGAGCGGGGTGACGGGACCCATGAATCGGAAGCGGTCCGGATCCAGGACCAGGGCGTAGAGGCTGCCGCTGAACATGGTGACGCCGGCAGTGAAGAGGCTGGCGGCAACGGGGCTCCCGGCACCCATGCCCGAGGCCAGCAGGATGGCGCCAGAGTGTACGAGCTGGGAGGGAGTTGGTCAGGATTGATTTGGGCAAGGTAGGTAGGTAGGTAGCTGATGGTCAAAAGTTGGAGGCGACGATAATGGGCGGGGCGGCTGGGGGGGTTGCGTGGCACTGGTCACTGACCTGGTATTGGGCGGCGGTGGCCCAGTTGGCGATCTTCTGCGGGTCCGAGGTGTGCTTCTTGAGCCCGTGGGCGCCAAAGGCCCCGAGAGCGACGGCGCTGGCGCCCGAGACGGCGCCCACCCTCCAGAAGATGGCGCTCATTATGGACGGCTGCTGCTGCTGCCGGTCCTGGGTCTGGGTCTGGGTCTGGGTGTCGGCGGAGGCC
This sequence comes from Nakataea oryzae, assembly GCA_003049435.1. Taxonomy (NCBI): domain Eukaryota; kingdom Fungi; phylum Ascomycota; class Sordariomycetes; order Magnaporthales; family Magnaporthaceae; genus Nakataea; species Nakataea oryzae. The sequence continues at coordinate 353 of PYSQ01000423.1, read as the reverse complement.
TCAGGGGCGGTTAGCAGCGGGCTGGACTCGTCGGCGGCGTTGCTGCTCTGGGACATTGGGATGTGTGTGGCTGGGCTATCTGTGTTTGTTTGCACGCGGCAATCTGTGCCAGCCCAGTTATTCACTGACTTTTGACCGACTGTCCGTCCTGGGCCAGATTTTTTTGTCGCTGCCAGACGAATGCGCTGCTGGGTGGAGGTGGTGCACTATGAGGAGTGCGTGCGTGCGCTACTGTGCCGCGGACTGTGCCGCGACTTTCGGCTCATGGTGCCGCAAAAAAGGCATCAAAACTAACCCATGTCCAAAAAAAAAAAGTGCTGCCCGTCAATGACACACACACACACACCACCACC
>PYSQ01000422.1:3910-28500 GCA_003049435.1 Nakataea oryzae | reverse complement strand
CCCCCAAAGCTGCCGCCCACCTATACTTAGCTACATTTGATAGCAGACGCGTACGTATGCTTTCCAGGCGGCGCCTCTGCGGACGGTCGACTGCCGCTTTCGAAGCGAGGGGGGGTGATTCGCCTGACGCTCAGCAATGGCACCCCACGAGCAAGAGCACGTTGGAAATGAGCCCTATAATGGCCTGCGTAAGCCAGGTCGGGGCAGTCGGGGTTGGCGAAAACAAGGGTGCACCAAAGAGGACACAGGGCCAGCGCCGCCACCGAGATGGGAACTGGAACAGGGTCCGTCCAATCAAGCAGAACGGACGGCGGCGCACGGCAGCCTGTACCTTGCATGCCAGTCCAGCTGCCTTTTCCAAGCCAACGGTCTGGTGTCGGGGCTGGGGGGTCGTGCAGGCCGTGGTCTGGACTTTGTTTGGCCCATCTCCAGTCCTAGATCGGCACACGCACACACACGCACACGTGCACATGCTTTGTCTCCCTTTATTTTTTTTTTTTTGAAGATGGCCAGGTAGGTGGTTAGTACCTATGTACCTGACGTAGGTGTGCGGGCAGACGCAGGGACGTGGCCGGAAGTATCGGGCTTGGCCAGGTTGTCAGCAGCAGCAGCAGCGGTTCAAGCAAAGACCAGACGATCCATCCAGCCCGGTTCAGTCACGCACCCACACCCCCGCGCGTGGTTCGTGGCGTTGTTGATTGTCCGTGTTCGTCGTGGCCAGATCAATTGGCCCATTTTGCGATTCCATGCGCGCTGGGAAGGGAAGGCCGCAGAGGCCCCAGCCGGATCCCTGGTCGGGCAAGGGTGCCCCCGTCAGGTGGGGCAGGACAGACCAGATGGCGAATGGCAGCCGACCTACCCGCCTGTCCGCTAGGCCCAGTCGGGCTCACCTCATGCGTGCCATCCCTCCCGGCTGGAGACAGTGGTGGATGGGATTGAAAAAGTCTCGTCCCAATCTGGGGCTGTCGGCCTCCACCAGCGCTGTGTGCTGTCGGAGTCTCCAGGTCAGGCATAGCTGGCCACGAGCGAGCGAGCCAGTCAGCCGGCCGGGCCCAGCGCGCGCCCACCAGCTCTACCCTACCCGGCCAGCCAGCCAGCACAGGGCAGCTCGCAGCTGCGCGCACAGTACCAGACCGCTCAAACTCGATGCCCGCGGGCGGGCAGGCGGCGGCGACGCATTCTAGCCAGGCGGCCTGGCAGGCAATTGTCACTCGACACGGACCGCCGCTGTCAGCGCCATCAATCGTGCAGTCAGTCCGTCGTTGCAGGACCAAGACGGCAGAAAACAAACCGGCGGTCGGTTGCTGGCTGTGAATGTGGAAAGTGGCCCGTCGCCCGACGCAGACGCGAAGCGAACGGCAGTGGCAGCGACAGCAGTCACAGCACGCACCACCGCCCGCCAAGGCGTGCTTGCTGGACACTGTGGCCCGCCCCTCCCCTACCTCCCTCCACCTTTTTTTTTTCCCTCTCTCACTTCCCACCACCTACCAGACCTGCTGGATGCGGTGCGCCCAGCGCGGTGGGCAGCGCGAGGATGGATCCCTGGTTCCTCATTAAACTTAGCGCAGTTAATTCAACATCGTCCCTTAGCACCCTGGTCCACCCTGTCCCCTTTTGACGACTCCTCCCTCGGGCTGTCCACAGCCAGGGCTGCACCTCATTTTTTTTCTCCCCTTCGCCTGACTGCCCTCCCCTTCCCCCTTTTAACCTCCTCCTCCTCTCATCCTCCTCTTCCTCCCCCCCGTCCTTCTTCCGGCCCTTCTCTGTCGTCTTCCTTCGGATCCGACACTGCTTGTCGTCTTCGTTTTTCTTCTTCTTCCTCTTCTGCTTCTTTCTTCTTCTTTCGCTATCGCTCGCTAGCCATCCTTTTGGCCCCGTCCCTTTCTCTTCTTGGTGGACACCCGTTCGTCGAGATCCCTGTGCCGCCAACGCCCCCCCCGTCGGCCGCACCAGCCACGCGACAGCCGGGAGAACGGACGTATCCTGCGCATCTTGCCCGTTTGGTCTCGGTGCCTTCCGACCACGGCGCCTCGTCTTTTCCAGTTGCCAGCAAACTCTCGTTTATCCTATATACCTCTTCTAATCATACTTGGAAGCTGTGTTATCCCCTAGGCTGAGGACAGTTACTCGCCCCAACCGCAGCTCGCGCGCACAAACCCCGGAGGCCGTTTTCGAGAGCCCGCCAGCCGCCGATAGTCAACTGCCGTTGTCTCATCGTCTTGCGCTACTCGCCCGGCTTCAGCCAACGGTCGACCGAATCGACACCGCCAAATATTTGGTTCGCAAGCCACACTCGGACCAGGAAGCCTATTATTATAACTTTGACGAGTGGGCCAACCCTTGCACACGGAACAAGCCAGCAAAAGAAAAAAACGCATTGCCGTATTTTCTGCGCTGTTCAAAGCTGCTGCCTTTTTTTTTTTTGGTTATATCGCCGCCATCGCGTTTCTGCTCTTGCAGCCCCTGTCGACTGCTGTATCTCGCCCGCTCCGAGGTACCTCTTCAGCTGCCGGCATACATAGCCAAGGCACTCCATAGCCAGGACGAGTCCCGTGACCGCATAGTCCTCCCGTGCCTCCTCCCGGGCACGCTCCAACCATCAAAACGGCGACCTTGTCTAGCGTCGGAAGGGACACCCGAGTCCCTCCTCATCTGCTCGGCATGCAGGACATTCAAGCTCCCGGCCCGGGCGCCGGCCCTGTCGGCCGCTACCCCGGCCATGTCTCCAAGCCCTCCAACAGCGACACTGGCTTCTCCCATGGCGCCTTCACCTCCAACATCTCGGGCTTTGGCGACAGGCACCCGCGGCGCAGCAACATCTCAAACATCAACACCCAGCCCATGGGCCAACACCCCGCCCCCGCCGCCACTAACCTCGACATGAACACCCCGGGCACTGGACTCGATATGACCTTCACCCCTCTGCTGCCCTCGCAGCTGCTGCTCGGCAGTCCCTTCCAGCCTGGCACCCCAGCCGCCTTTGCCAACTCGCAGTTCCAGAACCTTGGCTACCAGCAAGCCCAGCAGCAGGGCGTCAACGGACACCAGGGCCAGAATCAGCAGCAGCAGCAGCAGCACCAATCGCAGAACGGCTTGACCAGTCCCGTCCAAGGGCTGTCCCCCCAGGCTTACCAGGCCATGGTTTCCCCCTCGGCCTACGGCGCTCCCCAATTCTACTCGCCCCAGTCCCCATCGGGCGGCTTCGGCAGCATGAGCGGCTCGATGCAGCCAACCTCGCCGGTCTCGGGGGTCGTCAGCGGCACCAGCCGCACAGTCTACCTTGGTAACATCCCCCAAGACACCAGCGCCGAGGAGATCCTCGGCCACGTGCGCAGTGGCCAGATCGAGTCGGTCCGCCTTCTGCCCGACAAGAACTGCGCCTTCATCTCGTTCCTCGACGCCAGCTCAGCCACGCACTTCCATTCTGATGCCATCTTGAAAAAGCTCTGCATCAAGGGCCAGGACATCAAGGTCGGCTGGGGCAAGCCCTCGCAGGTGCCCACCTCCGTCGCCTTGGCCGTGCAGCAGTCGGGCGCGTCGCGCAACGTGTACCTGGGCAACCTTCCCGAGGATATCGCTGAGGAGGAGCTCCGTGAGGATCTGGGCAAGTTTGGCGCCATCGACACGATCAAGATTGTGCGCGAGAAGAGCATCGCCTTTGTGCACTTCCTGTCTATTGCCAACGCCATCAAGGCCGTCTCCCAGCTTCCCCAGGAGGCCAAGTGGCAGGCGCCCCGCCGTGTCTACTACGGCAAGGACCGCTGCGCCTACGTCTCCAAGACGCAGCAGCAGAACGCTGCCCAGTACTTGGGAATCTCGCCCTCGTACGCCCACATGCTGACGGGCGCCGACCGTGACCTCATCTCGAGCGCCCTGGCTCAGCAGTCAGTTGCCGCTGCCGCCGTCGCCACCACGGCTGGTGGACTGAACAACCTGGGCAACCGCACCATCTACCTCGGCAACATCCACCCCGAGACTACCATTGAGGAGATCTGCAACGTGGTCAGGGGAGGCCTCCTGCACCACATCCGCTACATCCCCGACAAGCACATCTGCTTTGTCACCTTCATCGATCCCACCGCCGCCGCCTCCTTCTACGCCCTCAGCAACCTCCAGGGCCTGATGATCCACAACCGCCGGCTCAAGATCGGCTGGGGCAAGCACTCGGGCGCTCTGCCGCCCGCCATCGCGCTGGCTGTCAGCGGTGGCGCCTCGCGCAACGTCTACATCGGCAATCTCGACGAGACGTGGACCGAGGAAAGGCTGCGCCAGGACTTTTCCGAGTACGGCGAGATCGAGCTGGTCAACACCCTCCGGGAGAAGAGCTGCGCCTTTGTCAACTTTACCAACATTGCCAACGCCATCAAGGCCATCGAGGCGGTGCGCAGCAAGGACGAGTACAAAAAGTTCAAGGTTAACTTCGGCAAGGACCGCTGTGGCAACCCGCCCCGCCAGCTGCAGCAGGGGCAAGCCACGTCGCCGCGCTCCGAGGGCCTCCCGTCGCCGCAGCCCAACGGCTCGAGCCAGAACGGCAACTCGCCTACAATGTCCAACCCCCCGGCTTCGGCACCGCCAGCGCTCTTCAACGCCACCAGCAACCCGCTGACGCTGTACCTTAGCCATGTGTCGCAGCAGGCCCAGCACCAGCAACACCAGCAGCAGCAGGTGCTCATAAACCAGCAAGCCGCTCTCTTCGGCACGGCTTCCTCGTCGCCCAACGAGCTGTCCCTCGAGGTTCCCCTCTCGGCTGGACACCAGCCTTCTTCCAGCATGGCCAATGGCTTCATTGGCAGCGGCCCCGCCTCCGCCAGCTCGACGGGCCCCACAACCATTGGCGGGCTTTTGGCGCCTAGCAACCGTGGCCAGCACAGCCGCGCCGTGAGCCTGCCTGTCCTGGCCCCTGGGTTTGAGAACGGAGGCAACAGCCCCAACAGCGGCCCGGGAGGTCTCAACGGCACCCACGACGGCGCTGAGCGGAGGGGCCACCAGTACCAGGCCAGCTTCAACGGCGGCTTTGGTGGCCTGGCTCTCCAGGGAGGCCTGAACGGCTGGGTTGAGGAGGAGGTCCCCAACTGAAAGATGCGCCTATGATGGGGTTCCAAGACTACTTGCATGTATTCTCTGGCACATGTTTGTTTTCTTTGGAATCTCAGCCGAGCATCACCACCATTTTAAACCAACCTATCCTATTACTACCATCATTATGAGGGCGACACGGTGTGGACGAGGCTGAAACGGTGTTGGGTTTTCAATTTCGAATTTGCTCTTTGTTTTCCGCGACGCATAGTTTTTGCTTCGAACCGTTTCTTATCACTATTTGGGGGATGTGTGGATCGTGGCTGTATGTTGCATATTTCACTATATGCTTGCCGAACTCTCGCCCCTCCTGCTTTCATCTCTAATCATTGCTCTTTCATGTATCATCTTTTTTATTTTTTTGTATTTTGCCCAAACCCGACCTTCCTCCCACCTCAGCTCAGCTCAGGCCTGACGGCCTTGTCCAGGCGCTCCGACTGGGCGCCTGGCCCGCCCCCTCCAACCCCAAGCCCAGGGGACCAAAGGCGGCTCTCCCGCCCCGATCAGCCTTGCGAAGCGGGAGCAAACTCGGGTTGGTGGGGTGGATCAGCACTGTTAATGAGGCTGTCGCAACGCGCAGCCATCCCTCGAAACGAGGGGGAGTGACGACAGCGTCGTGCTTTATCATGCACGCGCTACTCCAGTTGGACATGTTCTCGAGTATGATAGCGGGGATGATCGTCGAAGAATGCGAAAAAAAACTCTGAATGCGTCACTGTCTGCCTGCCGTCCATGTGCCGTCGTCCCTGCCCTGGCTGGTCTTGGTGATGCAGCCCCACATGACGTGATGTGCCCCTCGGCTCGACACTGCAGAGTCACGTACGGACAGGAAAGGGGACAATGAAAGCAAAAAAGAGCACGTCGGAAAAGCCTAGCCACGGCGCGAGTGCGTCCTGCTCCTCTTAGCTTCGTTCTTGGTTTTCCAGAGCTGCAAAAGCCAAGGTCGTGGGGGTAGCAAGCAGAGAACGACCAACGCCATGCAGGTCGCCACCGTGAAAACGAAAAAGGCGGAGAAGCAAGCAGGTAAGAAGAAAGCAAAGGCGCACACGGTAGGTAGCCAACTTGCGCACATGAGACTCACTACTAGCCTAGGGTTGCAGTTGGAGGCAAGTTCGCGTTTTGGATTCAGCATTAGTGCTTCTCCGTCTTTTGTGCGTTGTACCCAGTGTCGTTCCCCGCAGCCAGCCTGTCTGGTGGCGTTGTATGCAGCACCACAAGACGCCTCGTAGCCCACATGGGCGTTGCCATCGCCGGCCACGCAATGGCCGTGATAGTCCGTGCGGGCGGGATAGAAGTAGCCGTCATGGCCATAGCGATGGCTCGGCAAAGACGAGGCCCTGGAGCTGATGAACCGTCCTCGATTCCGGGAACCGTGAAGCCGGCATATAAAAGCGAGCATCACCTCCCGCGCAGAGGTCTAGTTTGTCCTCACGCCCTTCCAAATGACCTCCAGCGGTCTCCTCGCTCTCCACGACGTCTTGCACCATTCAATATGTTTCTTCTCTATGTAGAGAAGGCAAGCAAACGCCCTCAGCCCTTGACGGTGCATCTATCGGGTGCAGATCCGCCCGTCTCGGCTTGACACCGAGATCTAGACGCAAAGATAAGAGCGAATGCTTGCTTCAATCTCCCACCCAGCAGCCTTGACGAACAAGATTGCTAGCGAAGCACAGCCCGATGGCACTCGGTGAGACAAACTAGGCCTGAACCAGTTGCATGGCTAGATCCCCGTTGCTAGACTCGCGAGTCCTGTTTGGATGCGGCTCTCCCACCCGGTCAACAGCCACGACGGGATCTCAGGCGGGTGCACGGCACAGCAATGTCAAAAAAGCAGCATTGGAGCTCAGGGGCTAGAGCAATCCTGAGGCAAGCTGTTCCGTCTGTCCGACTGTTCCACAGGAGCTGTGCATATCAACTTTTTTTCTTCTTTTGCTTTTCCTTTCCTCTGTCTCGCTTTCCTTTTTTTTCTTTTTTCTTTCTCTTTTTAATGTCTGATTTTCGCTTATTATTGTTTTTCTTTTCTCAGCATTCATGGTGGTTGCATCCGATGGGCTGAAGGTCATGTTCGGTTCTGCATTGAGTCTATGCATGTTCCGGGGTGACGGTGTTGCGTCGAACCGCACGGCCTGCTCGTCCTGCACATGCACGTCTGTGACGGAATACCATGAGCTCCGACGCAGCCTCAGAATATTGGACACAAGCCTTGGAAAGGTGGCAGGATTGTAGGTATGGCCCGCATCCGTCCAGTTGCAGCCAAATCGAAATGGCAGGGATGCAAGGACGGGTGGACGGACGAGCGTGGAATCAGCAGCTGTCCTGACCCTCTCATCCCTGCACCCCCTATTACGGCATACTGTTCGTGACGGCCCCCAAAGAGTTCTGCTGTTCCCAGAAATATGGGCCTGTAGCTGTAAATGCTCGTGGTTGCAAAAGTTTGGAATCGTGGGCTCGGTGGGTGGGCGAATAGTGGCTGCTGTGACGACCCTTCATATCGAGCTGCCCTCCTCGCTCAGTGCTTCCGGTCCACCCTGTTCCATGGTTTCCCGTAATTGTTTGACTCTTATTCGAGGACTCTTCACTTGTCCGGCCTTGGCCCGTCTCATTTGTTCCGCTTAAAATGGAATGTATCATCTAGCGGCTCGTCATCCGACGCATCACCACCTGAGGGTGCCGGAACGAGCTCGAGTGCCGACTCCTCGTCGCCGCCTGTGGGCTCGTCCCTCCATGGTGGCGCCCCGCCTAGAGAGGCAAGCACGTAGTGGGTTGTATCAGAAAAGAATATGACAGGGGCCTCGGCGCCCTTCACGTCCAACCAGGTGCAATGGCACGAGGCAGTTGGTTTGGCCGCGACACCGCCCGCCAGGAAATCGACCGTCCTTGGGCCTGGTGAGAGGGGGTCCCAGACAAAGGCCAGACTGGCGTGCTGGTCGCCTTCGCATCGGATAAGGAGGGTGCCTGGGGTACTGGGGTGCCATGACAGAGTCGAGACGCTGGCGTGGAAAAGCAAGGCGGCGCGAAGCCCGGTCGTTCGAAGATCCCAAATCCACACGGTGGCGGGCCACTCGCCAAGCACCGAGGCCATGAATGCCGAGGTGGCGTCGAACCCCATGAGGGAGGGGCCAGTCCTCAGCTCGGCATTTTCACTGGCTGGGCGGCCTGCCGGGAGCAGAGCCTGGTGTTTGCTTTGTAGGAAGTCGGTCAGGACGGCCGACTCCCCTGTGGGCGACATGGCCAGGTTTTGCTGGTAGATCTGCGCAAACACACGGCCGCGTCAGAGTCTACATGCACACATCGGTAGCCTGGGGAAACGAGCGGGCTGGCGCGTGGCAGCTCAGAAGGGGAAAGAAGAGAGGAGGAATTGGCGCAAGAGAACGGGGGCCTCACCTCTAGGTCTTGAGTTGGGGTGATGGTTGCAGGGTGGCTCAGCCTGACAGTCTCGACAACGGTGGCCATGTCCACCACACACACGGTGCGGCCGAAGTCCGCCAGAGCCAGCCGGGACGAATCGGCGGCAAACTGCAGCAGCTTGACGCCGGCACCCAGCGACAGACACTCGCGGGTGGCAGCATCCAGCCCGGCCTGGGGCCCGGCCCAGCACTTGAAAAGGTGGCCGTCCGGGGTGTAGAACAGCACCTTGTGGCCATGAGCGGGGCTTTCCCACACGACGAGCCAGCGGCCGTCTGGGCTCCACGACAGGCCGCTGGCGTCGACGGCGTCGACGGTCCACGACCGCTGCAGATCGCGCGTCTGCGGGTGGTGGATGCTGACCATGTCCCTTGCGTTGGTGCGCGTCAGCACCGCCAGGTGGCGGGTGCGCGGGCGGAACGACAGGGCCCGGGGCGCGGTGGAAGCGCTGTAGAACTTTGGGTTGGCGATCTCGACCGTTCTCGACGCGGTCATGTCGAAGACGGACAGCTTCAGGCCCAGCGACGACGTCAGGCACACCTCGGCGTCCGAGGCGCCAAAGTCGACAAAGCCCAGCCTGAGCCCCGGGGCCAGGGGGTAGCGGATGACGGCGCGGAAGGCCGCGTCCAGGACCGACAAGACATGGAGCTGGTCCGCCGAGGCGACGAGCACGCGGCGCGACGACGGGGACCAGCGCAAGGCGGCAAACGGCGGCGTCAGGTCCCGGGGCAGCCTGACAACGTTGATCAGCTGCAGGGTCCTCACGCGGCGGATGCTGATGCCAGACGAGGGGGCCAGGGTGGCCACGAGCTCTCCGTCCGGGCTGGGCAGACAGTGGGCCGAGGCTATGGCGACGAGAAGGAGCATGAGCAAGCCGCGCAGGCCAAGAGCTTCGCCACCATGGCTTGAGGGGGTGCTGGGGTAAGGGAGTGACGGCGCTGGGTGGTGGTCGTACCGCCAAAGGCCCGCGAGAAACACGTCTCAGCAGGCATTGCGGAGCGCGTAATGCTTGCCCGTCAAGGGAGCCGACGGCCGGGTGGCGTCTGGCAGAGCCCGGGAAAGGACGAGGATGGCGGACGTTGCATGCAAGGCCCGCGGTGGGAGGCTGCGGGTCTGGTGTGCAGCCTCGACTGTTGCCTGACGTCTCTGGTTGCTGCTGAACCAAAGACTCGGCCACAGCTCTCGTGGCAAGCTGCGTGCACTGGAGCAGCTTGGTGGGGGTTTTTGTTTACGACATTACCGGATTCGGCCTAGGCTGTGGCGCCTCTTCATGGGTCACTGAGTGGTTGCCCCTTGCGATGCATCGCGTCGGCGGATCCGCGGATTTGCCATGGAGGGGGAAATAGTAGGAAATGATGAGTGTTTGTTTGTGTGCGAGTAGAAGAAAACAAAATGGCCGTTTCTGCCCAGTGCAACAGGCGGATTCCTGTGCCTAGGGGCGCCCAAGGTTGACTGGGTGTGTCTCAGCGACGCCCAGGGGACGCTGCTGGGCTGCCCGCATCCAGATTTTGCTCGTTGTGCTGCGTTCGTTAATTACCCCACATCAAAGCTGTAAGCATGTAGGCACGCAGGCACGTAGGCAGCTCCCCGCGCCGCCGAGGGCTTTGACAGTGCAGCTTAGGTAGTCCATGTCCTGCGCGTGCTTGAAACCCCCATCTCCGGATGTGGGAATAGGCATTCGCCACTCGGACCAACATTGGACGACGAACCACGGCTGCAGGAGGCCACAGACACCGGCTGGCCGCCCGTGCCCCCACGGCGGCTAGCTCGCCCTCCCCGTCTGGTTGCTGACTCATTTGGCCGGTGCAGGCTACTTCCCTCGTGCTGGTGCGGGCGCGAGGCAGCAAGGACGACGAGGCCATTGGCATCCAGAGCCAGCTGCGTGTCCCCTCCTCCCGAGCCATGTGGTACAACGCAGCGTCGCGTCGCCTGCAACTCGGCGCCCGCGTGCCACGTCGCTATGGCCTCCCGGGCGGCCTGCTTTCCACGCCCCGGACCGGACGGCGAGCGGTCGCGACGTCGAGTGACGTCGCCCCCGGCCCAGGCACCCAGGGTGGACTAGGCATGCCGGCCGTGCCGTCCCGATCCAGGCGGGACAGCCTCAAGGACGCCAAGCCCTTCTCCGACTTCCTGACCGACACCTTTAGCCGCCAGCACGACTACCTGCGCATCTCGCTGACGGAGCGCTGCAACCTGCGCTGTGTCTACTGCATGCCTGAGGAGGGCGTGCCCCTCTCGCCCGACCGCGAGCTGCTCACCACCCCCGAGGTCGTGCTGCTGTCGTCCGTCTTCGTGGCCCAGGGCGTCACCAAGATCCGCCTCACGGGCGGCGAGCCCACTGTGCGGCACGACATCGTGCCCCTGATGCGCCAGATCGGCGACCTGCGCCGCCACGGCCTGCGCGAGCTGTGCCTGACCACCAACGGCATCTCCCTGCACCGCAAGCTCGAGGACATGGTCGAGGCCGGCCTCACCGGCGTCAACCTCAGCCTCGACACCCTCGACCCCTGGCAGTACCAGATCATGACGCGCCGCAAGGGCCTCGACGCCGTTCGCAGGAGCATCGACCGCATCCTCGAGCTCAACCGCGCCGGCGCCGCCATCAAACTCAAGATCAACTGCGTCATCATGCGCGGGCTCAACGACGCCGAGATCGTGCCCTTTGTCGACATGACGCGCGACTCCGACATCGAGGTCCGCTTCATCGAGTACATGCCCTTCGACGGCAACCGCTGGAGCGAGGGAAAGATGTTTAGCTACCGCGAGATGCTGGCCCGCATCCGGGAGACCCACCCGGGCCTGCACAGCGTCGGCGGCCACAAAAACGACACGTCCAAGACCTTCCAGGTTCCCGGCTTCCGCGGCCGCGTCGGCTTCATCACGAGCATGACGCAGAACTTCTGCGGCTCCTGCAACCGCCTGCGAATTACCAGCGACGGGAACCTCAAGGTGTGCCTGTTCGGTGACGCCGAGGTGTCTCTGCGAGACATACTAAGAAAGACCAACTCCGGGGAGCCTATCGACGAAGCCGCACTGGAGAGGATGCAGCTTGCTGCCGCGACCCAGATCCAGGAGTCCAAACGACAGTCGCTTGAAGCGGGCGGTAGCCCCGACACCGCATCCCAACCCCCCACGGCCGTGCCAAACTCACAAGAGCTTTTGGATCTCATTGGGGCGGCTGTAAAGAATAAGAAAGCCAAGCATGCTGGCATAGGCGAGCTAGAATATCTGAAGAATAGGCCTATGATTCTGATAGGTGGGTGAACCCTGGCAGAAAAAGAAAGAAGAAAAAGACCAGCTTTTCTAGTTGGCATATATCCATAATTCCCCTTTTTTGCCTACCTACATAGGTACGTACCAGTGCAGGTATTGTGTATGGTCGCATATGGGTTGGCCTTTGTTGGCTAGGGCTGCCTGTTCGGGTCTATGGCGCCTAACGAAGGCGATGTTATCGGTTTCTCTGGATACGTGAGCAAAGGGTCCCATATTGGGTCTAGGAGTACTTTCACGAAACACATAATTAATGCACGACGCTGGCTAAACATCTCGCTCCTGCTGCGCCAGATCCAATTTCGGAACAGCAACACGAAATTCTTCATTGGCCGTACCCAAAGGCAACGATGCGCCGCAGTCTTGTGCCTTCACGACCTCGAAATATACCGTGGGATCTGCCATATCTGCCAGGCCCAGCTACGGGCGCCCTTTACGGCATGCCGGCACGGCTGTTTTCGACCTCGGGCCGGCAGCTGGGACATCAAGAGGACAAGGCCGGCAAGGCCGACGACGCGGACGGCGCGGTGCCGGCCACCGCCAAGCCAAGCGACGGCGGCGCGCAGCCAAGGCTCACGCACGTCTCGCCCTCGGGGGCGGCGCACATGGTGTCCATCTCGGCCAAGGCAGTGATGTCGCGGGTGGCCATGGCGGCCTGCGCCGTGGTCTTTAGCGACCAGACGGCGGTCCGGCTGATCCGGGAGAACCAGATGAAGAAGGGCGACGTGCTCGGGGTGGCGCGCGTGGCGGGCATCATGGCGGCCAAGCGGACCTCGGACCTCATCCCGCTTTGCCACCCGATCCCCATCTCGCGCGTCAGCGTCGAGCTCGAGGCCCTGGAGGGCGGCAGCCGCAGCCGACGCAGCCCCACCGCGGTCGTCGATGCCGAGGCCCCCGAGGCGCCGCCGGGGCCCAGAGTGGAGATCAGCGCGACGGTCGAGTGCGACGGCAAGACGGGGGTCGAGATGGAGGCGCTGACGGCGGCGGGCGCGGCGGCCCTGACTGTCTACGACATGTGCAAAGCTGTGGATAAGGGCATGCGCGTCGAGGGGCTGCGGGTCGTGCTCAAGGACGGCGGCAAGAGCGGCCGGTGGGTCGAGGGCCTGCCGGGGACGCCCCAGGACGGGATATGATATAATTATCACTCGCAGTCTTGCATGCCTTTGGCGCGCGTCCAGATCGGGATGTGGACGGGCCCTGGGTCGGTCGTCGTATCGAGGGGCTCAAAAGCGGGCTCGTCGCCTGGAGACGTTGCGGGTTCATGCGCCATCTCTTTTGCCATTACGTAGCGTGTATGTAGCCGCCGCAGCATGCTCCTTTTTTTTCTGTCTAGTCTATTGTGTGTCGACCCTGTTCATTTCGTGCCGAGAACCCCGCAGGCTTATTTTTGCCTCACTCCTGCCGCTTCGCGCGAACTGAAGCAGATGGAGGCCTGGCCCATGCCCCGTAGCCTCACCGAGAGCCGAGGGGCTGGATGGGCCCAAAAAGGTGGGCCTCGGCCAAGGGAAGCAGCGCCCCCCTTTGGGAGATGGACCCCTAGGCCAAGGGAGTAGTCATTAGCTAACAGCAAGCCTCAAAACGGCCATGCCGTGCATATGAGGGAGAGGCTCCACAAGCCAGGCCCGGCGCTGTTTTTCAGCTTCCCTTTGAAGAGCACACGACGGGCCAATGGCCGAAGGGGACGCCCACCTGCGGTTTTGGCCGACGGCAGGATCCCGGCCGAGCAATCAAGCGGAAAATTCTCATCATCGTGACGGGAGTGGAAGGAGCCCGCTGATCCGTGGCGTGTGGAGCGGCTCTGTGTGCACGCAGAGGCAGGCCGTGCGTGTGTGTGGCCGTCCTCTCGACGACAGCCTGCCTGCCGTGATGCCCGTCCGATGTAGCTTGTCGTCCCGCCACCTGCCCCAGTGCGTCATTTGGGCTGCCGCCCCCACCCAATGTTGACGTTGGGGTTGCGCCTAAATGTTTTTCCTCGTCGAGCACCGCCGCTTTTGCGCACCGGCACGGGCGCTGTCTGGCTGACCGGCCGGCTGAGCAGCTCTACATGCCATTGGCTGTTGGGTCATCTCCTGGGCTGCGCGACGGGATGCGCCTCTACTGGCACGTTGCCCAGAAAAAAATGCGCACTCCTATTTCTCACGCCTACCAAAGTCACCCACCTCAACGCCAAAAAATCGAGGTTCAATATATGTTTATTCTACATTTAAAACCATTACTATCTCCGGGAAACAAACATTTAAGTTATATCAGCCTTGCATACTTTTTTCTTAATGAAAAATAGTGCGTAGGCAATATTTATCTGTACGTTATGTTAGAGGAATTTGATGTTGGTAGGGAGGGTCAGTCCAGTATTAGCGTGTTCAAGGTGGGTAACTTTGGTAGGCATAAGAAATAGGAGTGCGCATTTTTTTTCCGGGTAACGTGACTGGGCGGAAATACAGCAGAGCGGGCAGAAGGAAAAAATGCACAAGAAGCAAAGCACGGCATCGGCAGTGCCGTCAATTATGTACATAGAGCGCAACATAATGATGTTGTGCAGACAACAACAAACGGCCGGTGATTGGCCCGACGGCATCTGCCATGGACGGGTTGTAATCCACCCGCTCCCATTGGCCCACTCTCGCAAAAGCAGCATCTCCGGTCCTGTCGCACGAGCCCACCTGCCGGGGGAGGGGGGGAACACTTGCGGGCAGTCGCCCGAACGTATCGCCACTTGTAAGAGGTACTATCCTAGCATGGCATTTTTCCTCACACTAACCATTTTTTGCAACGTTTGATCTCTGTCGTATGTCCTCCTGTCTCTGGCGTGTTTTCCTTTTCGACATGGCCAGATACCACCTCCCCCGACATCCGAGGCTGGCTCTCCGTGTTCCTGGGTTCCTGGGGTGTGGTTGCTTTGCAAGCCGCGATTCGGGATTGCCCTGTGCCCGGTTGTGGTGCGCTCCTCCCCCAGCACGACTACACCGTCTGTGCGCTTCCCTGTCGTGCCGGCGTTAGCGTGGGCATTGGCGTTGGCCGTTTCGGGCCAATGACGGGCTGCAGAGATAAGACCAGCAGGCCAATTAGAAGGCCTGCCATGCATGCGCAATTGGCCATGCCCAGGCCAGCCCGGCAACGGCAACGGTCGACGCCATGTCGGGAGTCCAATGGAACAGCATCACCCAACGTTAAAAAAGGACGGAAAGAGGGTGGGGTGGGGCTGCCTGTACTAATCGAGCAAGTCCACCCACCCACCAATACTTGACTTGAGCCTGGATTTTCTGTTCTGTTTTATTACGCTGTGCACTCCATCTCCATATGTTTACCCACATGGGTGGGCGGCTGCGCGCTACGCTGCATACCTGCTGAAAGTTCTGGGGGTTCAACACTGTGCCACGCGAGGCCTTGCCGTGGACGCCCAGACTAGACGAGGCGTCTATTGTTTGTTTGGTTTTTTTGGCCTCCTTCCTTTCTGGCTCGACTCGTACACGCCCTCTGCGCGCTTGGGCACCCGTAGAGGCAAGCTGGGGCCCCCCTGGGTATTCATTCCCTTGTTGACACCCAACATGGGTGGTGTCTGCATCTAAGAAAAGGACACTGCAATAGCAACAGGCCCCTCTAGTGTCAGTGCACGCACTCACGATCGCCGGCGGGTCCCCTAGTGCGGTGCGCCAGAGTGGGGGGTTCAGTAGGATTCATGGACAAGAGAGCCCCGTTTTTCGCTTCTATTCCCGCGTGCTCGCCTACCGTTTTCTTCAAAAACCAGGACCACCATCCTAGCGCATACGATCAGAGGAGGGGCCACAGAGACCAGAGAGTCCTTGCCTGCAGCCAAGCCCCATCAACGCTGCCAAAAGCTCCCGGGGCCCCTGCACCAACCCGCTTCAATCCAGCAGCCCCGAGTCAGTCTCTCGCCTGGTAATGGGACAACAATCTGGCTTCTCTGAAAGCCGATGGCGAGGTCTTTCCTGGCCAAGTACCAGTTGGGGCACGTCGTCCGCGAGAGGGGGCCACCATGACGACTCGCCAGGCATCAAACGTTCAAGGGGGAAAAGAAGGGTCCCCGCACAACCTCCCTTGGGGGAACATGAAGCCAGAGACGCAGAAAGACATCTGCTAGACCAAGGATCTAGAGAGGGAGAGATCAGCCGTGTGAGCGTGTATCTGGAGTGAGGCTGGGTGGCCACTCCACTGTTCTTTACTCAGCGTCCTCGCAAAGCACTTTCCACGCATGGAAATCGCCGACGGAAGAAGGGTGGATCGGCCAAGGCCGAGGCGGCAGGCATCCTTAACTGACGAGGGAGACTCGTCATGATGATGGCTGTGGCTCCTTTCCCTCGCATGTGCTTGCAGCGGCCTCGCAGACAGCAGGGCTGGCGCATACATGGGGAGCATGCATGGGGAGCAGGCAAGCGGGCAGGCAAAGCACGCCCGGAGGATGAGGGGCACGGCGGCGCGGGCACAAAGGCAGGAGGAGGCAGGGAGGGAGGGTGCACGAAACAAAATGAACAGCGATGATCGATGCGACAGGCGCTCACCGCAACAGCATGGTCCGGGACCCCTTGTCTGTATAGTCAAGTGATGCGGCCGAGTGCTTTTTTGGCAGAGGGAGAATCCACCGCGGCGCAGAGAGAGAGAGCTGGGTGCCGTTGCCGAGCACCACCCACCACCCTGCGCCCACTGCGTTGCACGTAGTACCCACCGCCCACCGCCCACCCATGGCGGCGTTGCGCTGTGGACGAGGTCGGAAAGAGGTTAGGTTCCAAGGCACTTTACCTTACCTAGCGCGTTCCATCTGCAGGCTCGGGGACATGCGTGGCAGAGAGGACACATACATGGCTTGGGGACTGTAGGTAGGCATGTAGGGGTGCACAGTGCTTACCTGCCTGCCTGCCTGCCTACCTGCCTAGGCATGCAGCAGCAGTGCAGCGACGCACCTGGTCGGGTGCAGCGAGGGGCTAAAAGCCAGTACCTTCATCGGACGTTATCTGAGGCCAACCAGTGTGACGTCCGGCTGCCATCAGGCGTGCAGTGCAGTCCCTTGTGGCCGCTGAGGCCAGTCCAGTCCGTCTTCACCCTTCACCGCCAGAGGTCGCAGGCTAAACCCTCCTTCCCCTCCATTCCGGAGGCGCGCCTGTGTGCGAGCGAGGTGCTTCACTGCCTGGCCTGTGTTGCGAAACAACGTCTCCCCCGCTCGTGTGCTCCCCTCTCCTCCTCGATTGCGCCCCGTCGCCCCCAGCAAGCCCTGTGGTCCTCGCCTGCGTGCATTGCAAGCGCGTCTCCATCAATCTGAAGGCGCCGACTGGGGGAGGCTGCACAACACAGACCAGACGGTGGGCTTCGCTGGCTGGCAGCGGCCCGGGGTCTGTCTGGAAACCGCGCCCCACATGCGCTGCACCTTGGGGTGCAACTGAGCAGGGGTAGAAGGGGGAGGGGCTTGGGTTGGCCGGAGGCGACAGCGACAAGACACCACCAATCGCGTCAACGCTCGATAACAGCCGAAGTCCCGACTGCAGCCGCGGTTCCGCCGCCATCCACACCAAGCTTGCTGTACCCAGCAGCAGCCTGCCAGAGACCCTGCCACTACTTAGGCCCAACCTCGCCCGCCCGCCGGTGCGTTGCGCGCAGCTGCCCGGCCCAATTGTCGACTCCGCCCTCGCCACGACCCGACGACTATGGTCTATGGTCGCGTGCTCAGAGCTCT
The DNA here is from genome assembly GCA_003049435.1 of Nakataea oryzae. Lineage (NCBI taxonomy): Eukaryota > Fungi > Ascomycota > Sordariomycetes > Magnaporthales > Magnaporthaceae > Nakataea > Nakataea oryzae. The sequence goes on along the minus strand of PYSQ01000422.1, from coordinate 11,066 downwards.
CACTCATCGTCCGTCCATTGGAAGTTTCCAAGTCCTTTCTGCCTCTGTCGTGCGTCCGCACCCGCCTTGCCGGCGCCCGCTGCAGTCCTCCAGCCCCCGTCGCCCGCAGCGAAACGCTTTTCAAACCATAATCGCCACACACGCCGCCTTGCCCCCCGTCACCCTCGTCTGACGTCGCCCGCGGCCAACCTGGACGGCGCTTTCCACGCGCTTCCAACTCTCGTCGGCGCGCTCCGCTCCCCAGTCTCGAATCTCTCCCGGGTCGACGGCACCAACCACCGTTGCCGACCTGCTTGCTGCGCTGCACTGCTCCGCGCACTGCTCCCACCCACACAAACAAAACACACGCCCACTCTCTCCTCCCACGTCACCCGCCCCAACCATGGCCACGGCCGACTTCATCATGCCTCGGCTTCCCGACGCATCGAGCCACGCCCACTTTGGCCCTGCGACCCAGCCCATCCGCGCCGCCCAGGCCCCCTACCAATCCTGCTACCAATCCCACTACAACCCCCAGATCTCGCCCCCAAGCAACATGAAGAGACACTCGCCAACCTCCCCCAAGGGCGGCTACCAGCCCTCGCGCCGTCCCCTCTTCGTCCCCGCCGTCCTGCGCCCCAACGAGTTCCCGTCCAAAGAGCCGCCGCCACGCAACGACGACGAGAGCGCCATCGCGCCCGACACCCTCGCCTCTTCGGGCGGCAGCTTTATGAACATAGCCGGCCTCGGTGCCATCGGCATCGGCCGCTTGAGCCGCCGCTCCACCAGCGACAGCGGCCGCAGCAGCGTTCTGGAGCCCGAGCTGAACATGAGTCTCTTCCCCGTCGTGTCTGCACCGCCGACGCGCAAGCACTGGAAGGTGAGCTCACGCAACCACTGTCCAAACTCGGGACGTCTGCCCTCCCCCTCCGCGCAAAGCTGACATGTTTGCCGCGACACGCGTTCCAGCCCGATGAGCAATCCACCATGTGCGACGAGCCGTCGTGCACCAAGCAGTTTGGTTACTTCACGCGTCGCCACCACTGCCGGCGCTGCGGAAACATCTTCTGCGACCCGCACTCGTCTCACCAAGTCCCCCTCGATGAGGACGCCCACTTCAACCCCCGTGGCGCCATGAGCCGCTCTTGCGTCTACTGCTTCGGCGAGTTCCGCGTCTGGCACTCCCGCACCAGCAGCCAGTCCTCCAGCGAGACCTCGTCCACGACGACTCGACCCGCCACGCGCGCTTCGGCCACCTCGTCCAACACCGCCGCCTCGGGCCCCAGCACCACGGCCACCACGGCACCCAGCAGCCCCACGGCGGCCACATCGACGGTGGCCTCGCTCGGCGACCAGCCGGCCAACCCGGCCGCCATTTGCGTCGCCGGCAAGCTTCTGCAGCCGCATGCAGACGTCGCGCAGAGCGTTCCGAGAGACTGGAACTGGAGCACGTTCTAGGTGGACGTCTTCTCTCCTGAAACTCCCCCTCCCAACATGCTCTTCCCTCCAGAAGACATGGTGCGGAACCCCAGGCCCATGTTTGCCACAAGCGGCGGTGCCCTCAGGGCCCCCACGGGCTCCGAGGACCCTCGTCTGAAGCTGTCGGACGCTTGCTTAACCGGCTCCGCCCCGCCGCGGCGCCCCCGGCCGCGCCATGGTCGCAGCGACCGAGCACCAACGCGCCAGGGCCATTCGGCTCCCCGTGCTGTGGTGGCGAGACGGGCATGAGATTTCCCTACCCGTCTCGCCTCGGCTGCGCTGGGTTCCTGCAGCGCGGTTATCATGCCGAGCGTGAAAGACAAGCCATCATGAGTGCAACAACCGCAAGATTCTAGTCGAAGAGACGTTGAAATTCATCGATCCTCCCAGATATATCTCTTGTCGACGAGGCTAGCACCTGTTCTAACCAGGCACTATGGCGGTTGGTCTCTTGCGCCCGGAAATGCTTGTCAGCTCGTGCGCAAGCGTTACCAAATTCTTCCGCGATATCCTTGAAATCGACCTGATACCCAGAATGGTACACGGCACCCCCCGAACCAGCCAGCCCCTAGGGGACCGCCACCCCGAAAATCATTCCCGATTGTACCGCCCTGTTATACAATCAGCTCAACCTGGGTCCTGATAATTATGGCCTAACTATTGTCGATCCCCATCTCTTGCTCTTCTATATAGAAGCCATTCGATGCCGATGCTGCTGGCTCTGTTCTGGAGGCCATAATTGTTATTTTGTGTCTTCTTTTCCCTCTGCATCTACCAGAGGCATAATCTTTGTCCTAGTTGACCGAGTTGCGGTTCGCTGCTCATCGCATAATGTCTTTGAGTGGTAGTATTGTCATAAAGGAGTCGGTTTGTTGGTCTTGATATCCCAATCTGGGCGGCTGGGTGTCGAGACAGTGAGGCGTTTGCCTCTCTTGGCAGGTCGTCTATCTGATGGGGGCACTTTCTGGCTGCATCGTTTTTTTCCCCTTGATCTCCCGTTGGCATTTATTCTTTGCCTGTCCTAGACTTAGCCTGGAGTTTGTGGCGTTGGAAACATGTTTCCCTGGTTGGGTCCAGACTTAATCAGTCTGGCGCCGATTTAATTAATACTGATTTTTGACTGCCTTTCTGTGTGCGTGGACCATCTCGTCAGTGCTGAATCTGTATCGTCTATATTGGATGCCTCGGACGCCTGAAGCTTTCGGTGCTGTTTCGCGATGATTGCCTGATGCCTACCTACCCATGTCACGAAATGGGGCTGGTCAACCTTGAATCAACATGGCGAGGTCTCGCCGTGTTGGCAGCATTCCAAAATGGCTAACTCAGCACTGGAAAGAGATGTCCAGTTCGTTGGCAGCATGCTGGTTACTTGAAAATCCCGCGAGCTAGAAAGGTGCGGCCGTGCAGAGGTGTCAGCATGAACAGTGGTGGGGTGTAGATGCAATTCTATGCCGTCATCAAACAAACGGACTTATCGACTTGAATGGCCTTCTAGACCAATCGTGTTGCCGCCAGACCCTTTCCTAATTACACTGGTGATATATATGACGTATGTACAAAAACATGTAAACGCAAATTGCCGCGGCCCGAAGACGACAGACACACTGGCTGTATACGCTGCCTACCCGAGATCCCTCAAACCACCACACCGGGCTTGTAGTCGAGCGCATGCATGGGCGAATAAGCTTGCGTCTCTCTAGTCTTTGTTGAGTATGTATGGGTGGGCGGAGTCCAGGATGATACGACGGTCAGGTCGCCGGGGTGTAGGCATGAATAGAGCGTGCTGCGGCATCGCGGTGGAACAGAAAGGCTTGCTCTCAGCTGCAATTTCCTGCCTTCCAATGCGGCATGTTGCTTGATTTAAATTCTATTTTCTCTGCTTGCCCCCATCTCTTTCCCCAACTGTATGGTGGGCTTTTGCTTTCTTGTGTTTCTGGTTTTTTTTCACTCTCTCTTCTTTATCTCGTTGTATCACCTCTGTCTGCCGACAGCCTTGACGTTTCCGCCCTCGCCATACACCTCCTTCTCCATCTCACGAGCGGCATCCCATCCGGCCTTCTCAGCCAGGGTTACGTTGCTCTCGCGACGCGCCGAGGTCCCCTTCTTGTAGCGGGCGGCATCGACGGTCGAGCGCCGGATGTACGACTCGATGAAGAACTTGACGAAGAGGTAGGTGAGTGGCGCCAGGTAGAGGACGTTGAGCCAAATGGCAAACGTTTCGCCGGTGCCCGTGATGCACGGGACCACGCGCTGACCGTACGAAGTGGCGCCCGTCGAGGCAGCAGCAGCCGCGGCCGCGGCCGCGGGCGTGGAAAGGGGCTTGGAGCCAACAACACCTCCAATGATGTTCTTAATGTTGCCCAAGAGAGCGGTGGTTGCTGAACCGCCCACGGCGACACTAGTGGGAGTCACCGAGGCGGCGGCAGCCAGATGCTCGCTGTCGACCATGACAGGGATGGTGTACGATACGAATGAGTGAAGCATGGCATATGACGCGCCAATCAGGAATTGCGTGATCTGCATCGTGGTCAAGGAACGCTTGATGAAGACAGGGACCCTGATCGAGAATGCGGTCACGGTATAGTAGGTGTACTGCGTGCCAGTTAGCTTGGCTGGCCAACAAAAGGTAGGGGGCTAAAATATATATAAACTCACCATCATTGCGTGGATGCCCGAGTTGTAGAAGGCGAACATCCAGATCGGGGCACTCATGTAGCGCATGCCGGCCCACATGCACATCATGGCGCCGGCGTGGTGGTATGTTTGCAGGGTAGAGCTGAGCTTTCCCTTGGCGAGGATGATGAAGGTATCGAGGACCTCGTAGAACTTGCTCAGATAGAAGATCCAGCCGTAGAAGGCAAGGCCCTCGGTCCAGATGCGGCCGGGGACAGTTCGGCTCGGGCCATCGGCCATGGAGACTCCCGGCGCATACGTGTTCCAGCCGTTGATGGACTCATCGTAAAAGGCGGCGTTGCCCAGGCCCGGCGGCCCTTGCAGGCGGCAGAAGCTGTCGACAGTGCCGGCCAGGCCGTCGGGGCCAAACGGGCTCACAACACCGCGCCTCAGAGTGCCGAGCATGCCCCAGAAGGTCCAGGCAGAGTAGACGGCGAGGAAGACATTGTGCAGCACAACGAACCAGAAGAAAGGGCGCGTCTTGCTGAGGGCCCACGGCCTCTTGTTGGTAGATTTGTTATACGCGTTGAGTGACTTGATGGTGACTGCGTACAAGGCAGCAATGGTGATGGGCACCTTGGGGTCTAGCACTGCGCGGTAGATGTGGTCGGGGATGTGGAAGGGGGGCGCCGAGGCCATAGAACCCGGGGCAGCGGGTGGGATGAAAACTGGGTCCGGGTTCGGCGGGAAGGTGAACAGCGAGGGTGAAGGGAGGCCCAGGCGGACGTCGCCGGTGGAAGCCATGGCGGAAGTGGTGAAGAGTTACGCCCAGGGTTTCCAGTGGAGGAATGGAGCAGAGAGTTGATAGCGTACGTGCTCGGGTGCGCCGGTGTCTCTGAGCGGGCGCCTGCGCAGGGCTTTAAGTGGTTCGGCAGGAGGTGTGTTTGTGTGTCATGTAGGTGGTGACTCGACAGGGTGCTTGGCCGGCTGCGGGGAAGCACGCGGGCAAAGAATGTTGAGTGGCAACCACTGTCTCCAGCAATGACACCTTGGGGAGGGTACCTGGTCGAGCTAGGAAGAGGAAGAGCGAGGGCAAGAGGAAAGGGGCCGGAGCTGGGCACGCATGCCAAGACCAAAGTTCCCCGGCGCAAGAGAGTCAAAGGGGGCTTGCCGCTCGGCCGGACGACCGCTTCGAGACAGGCAGAGAGTTGACTGGGCGTTGGGGACGGAGGGGCGTCGCAATAGCCAGTGGAGGGCTTTTTGTTTTGCACGGCCGGGAGTGTGATGAAGGAAAGGCCCAAGATGTGTGTCTGCCGGTTCAGTGTTCCAGCCAGCTACCGACTCGGCCGTGGGCCCGACACTTTATGAGCGCATCTAGACTTCCGTCACGGGCAAGAAAAAAACATATCTAGGGTCCCATGAGGGTTGAGTGCCTCGGCCGGACACAATCGACGATTCGGGAAGGACCGAAAATGCCATGCTCCACCACAACCCAAAAGTTTCACTGCACCTAGCTGTGCATTGGACGGTAGGGAAGGGGAAGGACCGCAAAACAACACAAGTCAAGACAGGGGCACGCGAGGGCTGCCTCCGAGCGCCAGATAGGGGTGCGCAGAGCCCACCCTGGTGCTGTCTATCGCGATACATGTATCCGTTGGAGACGGAACAGCAAATTGAAATCAACTTGTGCGAATGGCAAATATTCACTTGCATGGGAAAAGAAGAATAAAAAAAATTCAACGAGGCCTAGTCATTTGTATACGCTTTACGCCAGGCAGGCATTGGCCCGCGCCCGCGCGCACAGCTCCCGCGGTGACGCGAGGCGGCGGGCAATTGCGAAATGTCATTGGTCGCAAAGATCAAATCTGAGAAATCTGTTGGGGAGAGAGACCCCTGTCAGGTCCCTGGAAGGCACAGCAGACTCTGAGGGGTCCAGCCGCGCGCATTGGCAGCTCGATGCATGGCGCGCCACCGCTCGGCGGGAGCGACAGCCTGTCAGGTGGCGAATAACAAAGTCAATGCTCGGGCGCCCGGTTTATGTGTTGGGATGGGCTCGCCGTGACGCTGCCGGATATGAGACGGTCATGTCGGCAAGGAAGAACGCATGCCCGGCTCCAAGTTGCATTGCATCATCTTGGATGCTGGTTTCCATTTCCATTATTCTTCGTTTTCCCCTCTTCTTTCTTTCTTCCTTCCTTTTTCTTCTTTTCCGCCGGCCCATGCCGCACTGCCGATCCAAGATTGGACTAGGCTGTCGACGAAGCCGATACCCGGGCTTTCTACAATGACCTACCCGGTGGGGTAGCGACCGGGCAGGGGCAAGGAAGACATGCTTGCGGCTCAAAGGAGGGGAGCGGGTTCGAGAAAACCCCGAGATCTCGTCGGCTCAACGTCACAACCCCCACATCTCAACAAAACCACGGTCGAGGCGATGTCGATTTCGACATGGAACAATAACATCCAACCCTGGATCCATTCCCCCGGCGATTCGGCAAACATGGGGGCGTTTTGCAACCGCTCCTGGACCAGTGTGTTCACATGCTCCCGAGCATGTCGGCGTGCGTGGGGTCATGGCCAGATCGACAGATGTAGATGGTGGCGTCAAATACCTACCTACCTCCATAGGTAGGTATTGTCGAAACTGGTGCTGCCGCAGTCTGGTTGTTCCCACCCCGTGTCCATGTCCTCTTCTTGATCTCTAGTCTAGCGGCAGCAAATGACAATTGTTGGTTGGTAACAATGTGATGTCGCATTGTCCTGGTCTGAGCAAGTTCGTCCCCGCTGCTTTTATATGTTTTGATAGCCTGCACCTCAAGTTTTGACGGACACAGGTATACTTGTCTCGTCGCCGCTCCGATTGGCTAAAGGCAGGCGGGTGTGCAGGTGGCCATAGGCACAACTGCGCGGTTCCATAATAGGCACTACAAATATGTCGGGTCTTGGAAACCAGGTCGACAAATGAGGCTATTAAGGCTACAGAGGCAGACACGGGGGAATAGGGGCGTGATGACCCATGCCTGTCGCCCTAGGAGAGAGCCGTAGGCAGCCGAAGTGGTTCTTTTGGTTCCTAGGGTCGAAGCCGGGG
>PYSQ01000421.1:0-28540 GCA_003049435.1 Nakataea oryzae | reverse complement strand
CCACCACCTCGGGTCTGGGTCTCCATTCTGAGGCGGCGGGCCGCCGAGGACGTGCATGGCCGGGCCAAGTGCCGACGTCGCGTTTTGGGGGGGTGATGAAAGCAAGTCCGGCCGATAAGGCATTCATGCATTCGCACTGCACCACACCACACTGGGTGCTGGCTGGGTGGTTTGAGCCTACCGAGTAGGAATTGATTTTGCCCACCCTCCTGCTCCTCCTCGGGCAGCACAACAGTCGACTGGGCATTGGCATACGAGCGAAGCATCCATCCCGACAGGCTCGCCGCGGCCGCTCGGCAGAGGGCGCGCGCTGTGGGAAACGTGTGCGTATGGAGGAAATTTAGCTTTGCTAGCAGCCCTGCGTGCGTCGGGGGGAGCAGGTGAGGGCGGGGGTTCGCCAGCAAAGCGACGCTAGCGAAACCCCTAGGCCATGGCAATCGCTGCATCTGCCGGTCCTGCATGAGCGAGGCGGGCCTGCCGCCACTCGTCGTCGTCCTATGCCGCCGCCTGTGGGAGACGGACCTCTTGACGGGCCTCTCGGCGTTGGGCGGGCGGTTTGTCGATGCAGGACTGCCGAGCAGCCCCAGCCAGACCAAAGGAAGGCCATGCATGGGGGTGGGACGACAAGCGCAAACCAGAGAGAAAGGGCGCCATCACATGGGAGGGACCACCAAGAGCACGGAATCCCAGCTCTCTGTCATAGTTACATAGCATACATATACATACAGCAGCGCCCAAGACGACGACGACGACGGGTGCTCCTGACGCATCATCTCTACTTTGCCCTTCTCTCGATGCTTTCTGGGCCTGCTGGGCCTGCTGGGCCTGGGCCCTGGGCGCTGCAGCGCTTGCACCGGAGCGTTGGCAGCGCGCGGCCCACCACTGAAAAACAGCGCGCTCCGCTATCTGGCCCGGTGTAACTCGGTACTTTGGCCTCGCCAAGCCCCCGTGCCGAGCTGCTGGTGGTCATGCATGACTAGCACCACGACTGATTCAGTTGGCAGCCCCAGCGACTGTGCCCGTCTTTTCTCTCTACTCGGCGTATCCTGGGCACGAAGCATTTTTTTGGCCCTCCTCCTCCTCCTCCTTCCCGCCTCTCTGCCATGGCCCACGGCGCGAAACCAAGGCGGCGCGCGGCTCCGCAAGCGTTCGTCCAGGCCCAGCAAAGCAGGATGACCGGCCAAGAGACAAAGAGAAATAGACAGAGGGAAAAGAAAAAGAAAAAGGAAAGAGCAGGACTGCCAAGCGGCTGATCACATCCCAGCGGTTGGCGCTCATTCCAGCGGGACGCGGCCGAGAGCTGGGCGAGGGTTTTGGGCAGGTCTTGTCGCTGCGTGCGCCCGGCAACGTGACATTTGCCCGCCCGCCCGCCCGCCAACCCGTCGGTGTGTGTGCGTGTGCGTGTGTGCATGTGCGACCTGGCCGCCGCCGTCTATCTCTCTCTCCCTCAGCGGCGAGGCGAGGCGACACGCTCGATTGGCGCGGCACGGCATATCCATCTGCGACGCGCATGCCGCCAAGCGCCCCTCGTCACCCGCGCGCTGCGCTAAACGCAGCAGGCAGGGTCGCCCTCTCGACCAAGCGTCTTGGGCGTCTGGGTCGTGCCTACCAAGGCTCTCTGGGCAGACGTGCAGTGGGGTGCCCACCTGTGGTCACGCTGCTCAGCGCGCGCGCCCTTTTTAGGGGTTTTTTTTTTCTTTTCTGCTTCTTCTTCTTTTTTTACAGGGGCAAGCCCTAGGGCAGGGCCCCCGTCGCGCCCTGCTCCATCGTTCGATCCCCGCTAGCTGCTAACATTGGACAGGGATCTGCACCCTAAAGCGAGATATTGAATCATCGGCAGCACCAGGACCTGCTCTCCACAGGCCCGCCGCTAGACACATCAAAGTGCAGATGGACAAGGGGAGATAAGAAGAAGGAGGAGAAAAAAAAAGTAAGCTAGGCGGAGGGTGACAGACAGAGAGTCGAGAAAGAGAGGGAGACACGCACCGCTCCGTGCAACGAGCAAACATGGCTCGTCCTCGGCGCAGGCGACGGGGCATTCCAGTGGCTTGCCCAAGCACGCTTCCCCATCCGACTTGGACGCCGGCTCGCCCGCCGAGAAGTGCCAAGTATGAGGGCCAAGTGCCAAGTTGGGAGCATTGTCGTCGCCCGCCGCGCTCCATTTGCCTGGGCTGTTTCCTCTCCAGTGATCGCCTGCTCTTGGGGCTTCGTGTCGCCTCGTCGGACTCGGTTCCACGGCACAGCTGCCTTGTCTTGGTGTTCTTGAGTGTGTTTTTTTTTGTTGGCCCGGCCCTTTTTGTTTGCCTTTCTCCGACGAGTTATCAGCTGGCGCAGTCCGCCCGCTGCCGACGCCATTCTCGATTTTTCGTCTCTGCCCGTTTCCTTTTCACCCTTCCCCGTCGAGAAATCAATTAAATCGCTCGTTCTCTTCAAATCGCCAAAACCCAGTCCCGCTGTTGGGTCTTTGCAGTCTGCCGTGTTCTCTGAGCCGACACCGCCCGCAGCAGCCGAGCTGAAGTCAGCGTCCGCCATCATCGCCATCACAACCACCGCCACCATGGCCGCCCGCGCATGATAACCTAAAGCAAGATTTCGTTTTGATGACGCCCCTGCTGCTGCTGCTGTTCTGTCAAAAACCACCGCCAACCACCCGCAGCCCTCTGCGAGCAGGCGGGGTGCTGAGAGAGCAACTGCCGGCATTTTTTTGCTCGTCTTCTCTTTTGGGCAACGCGCAACCCCTTTGCATGTCATCAGTGGCTGGCTGCCGCCCCATATAAAAGGTTTGGCTCCAAGTCTCAACGCCACTCCATCACGACGGCAAGAGTCGAAGACAGAAAAAAAGAACAAGGCCGGGCAAAATGGTGTCCTTGTTTGACTTCCAGAGACGGAGGAGGAAGCTTCAGGACGAGGAGCAGAACGTGGAGGATGATCTGTCAGAGAAGGACCTGCCTCCGCCACGTGGAGTCTTGACCATCAGGCCAGTACTCCAGGAGGCCTGCTTCGCCCACGCCGTCGCCAACAACGACGCCCGGACGCTCGAGTGGTGCAGGGAGCCCGGCGAGCGCATCAGGATAAGCGTCGGCCACGGCGGCGCCCGCTACCTGTTCATGGTCCACAAGTGCCTCCTGCGGCACTACTCGGAGTACTTTCGCGGCGTCCTGCGCCCGGCGAACAGCAACCACAGCCCCAAAGTGAGCAGCAGCAGCAGCGCCAGCACCACCACCAAGGTCGGCAGCACCGTCACCAGCACGGGCGCCGGCCAGCCCGAGGACGGCGAGTTCGACTTCCCCGAGGCCGACCCGGACGTCTTTGGCCGCTTCGTGCGCTGGCTGTACACGTGCCGGGCCTGCAAGAAGCCGCGGTCCTACGAGGCCGGCCACCGCTGCCCGGCCTCGGCCCTGCGCGACCCGGCCTCGTGGTGCGGCCCCGACCGGCCGCTCGAGGTCGACTACGTGCTGGGCGACTGGCTGCTGGCGCCGCGCTACTGCGCCTTTGTGCTCTCGCACCTGGTGCCGCACGTGACCGACGGCGGCTTCGGCCTGGCCCGCGTCCGCTGGATCCTCGCAAACGCCGCGCCCGACTCGCCCCTGCACCGCTTCGCCCGCCACTGGGTCTCGTGGCTCAAGCTGCGCTGGCTCGACGGCTCCGGCCCCGTCGACTGGGCCGCCCACCCGGACCTCGGCGGCCTCGACGACGGCTGGGCCGCCACCGACCCCCGCAAGTTCCGCCTCGACCACTGGGACACGGCGTGCGTGCCCACCGCGGCAAACGCCCTGTGCCCCCACCGCGTGCTCGAGACGCCCGCCGCCGCCGACTCGCTCGACTCGCCCGCCGACCCGGCCCGCAAGCACCCGTCGGGCCGCCCGCCCCGCGTGACCCTGTGGGAAAAGTGCCGCGACCCGCTGGTGGCCTCGTTTGGCGTCCTGGTCCTGGTATATCACGTACGTCTTTGGCCCCGCCTCCGTCCCCATCGTCAACACCCATCCATCCATCCACCCAGCTGACACGAAACGTCACCCTTGCAGATCCTGTTCCCCTTCGCGTGGGTCGGCATCGCGGCCTACATCGTCGTGGCCGACGACGACCCCCTGCTCATGGAGGCCTCCAAGTTCTACAGCCTCGTCATGGGCTGCGTGGCCGTGCTCGGCATATGGCCGATATGCATGCGCATGATGAAGTCCATGTACTTCGCCATGGCGTGCTCCGTCTTCGTCATCGTGGCCAGCGTCCTGTCGTTTGCCTCGTCCGCGACCTGCCTAGCTGTAAGTCGACTGGGACGGCACCGCCCGCCATTCACTGCGCTCCGGGCACACGGGAAATAAATGCTGACCTCAAACCACTGCAGGGGGCCGATCGTGACATCGAGTTGAATATCTGCAAGATGGAGATAGGAGTCGGGGTGCTGCAACTTTTCTACGCCATCATAGTGGCCACGTCATATAAATGGTAAAATGGGTTGACAACGGATGCGGAGCGGTAAACAACGGACTTGTTTTTTTTTCTTTCTTTCTTCTTTTGCATTTGGCCGGCGTTCATATCTTTTTTTTCTCTTTTGCTTTTTATACTCACGTGTCCATCCGTCCTTTTTTTATTTTTATTTTTATTTTCTGGGATTCCTTCGGTCGGTTGGGTGGTTGAATATATCACGTGGAATGGATCGGTTAGGCATTTGTGTCTTCCTCACGGCTTGGGAGAAAGACGAGAAAAGGATTTGATACCAGGCATAGCCATGACGATGCATTGCCATCCATGGCGGGCCACTACACACGATACATACACCCCTTACACATATGTCCTGTGTGCCTACAAGGCACACAGTCAAGTGCTAGCACTAGTCCAGTCGGCATTGCAGCCAAGTGTTACTTATGACTTGATACCCGAACATGCATCAGCTGTGCAGGTGGCTGCGTGTGACAGTCGTTGTTGCTTTCTGTGCTCGTCGTGCGTTGAGGTCTCGGTGCAGTACCTCTGCACCTTTCAACTGTCTTCTGGTTCCGGTTCGCCATGATTGTATGGCGCTGATTGGCGAAGACATGATATATCAAGAGGGTGTCTACAAAAGACAGCAAGTCCCTCCTGTTTTGGATCCAACGAGATAAACGCCTGCTTTTCCGCCGACGTATCAAGCAACATCGACAACTATAATCAACCCATAGCTCCCAAGCTCGTCCCACACACACACACACACACACACAAACATCTCGGCGTAAATCCCCCATCCAAGCCATGGCTGCTCCCCAGCCGTTCCTCCCCTTCGCCAAACCCGAGTTCGACGAGCCCACCGTCGCGACCGTCGTCGAGGTCCTGCGCTCCGGGTGGGTGATGAGCGGGCCCCGGGTGCTCGAGTTCGAGGCGGCGCTGTCGGCCTGCCTCTGCGGCGGGCGGAGGCGACGGTGGCGGTGATGGAGGTGGCGGCAACGGCGGCGGCTGCGGCATCCGTTGCCCCCTGAGGGTCATCGAGGATGCCGCGCAGGCCATCGGGTCGACGTGGCGGGGCAGGCGGATCGGGTCCTTCGGCGACCTCGTCTCCTTCAAGCTTCCAGGCGACCAAGAACGTCACGACGGGCGAGGGGCGGCTGCCTGGTCCTGCGCGACGCCGCCGAGGCCCGCCTGGCCGAGAAGCTGCGCCTGCAGGGCGTGACCAGGACGGCGGGCGCTGACGGCTTCGAGGTCGACGTGCTGGGCGGCAAGTCCAACATGACGGACCTGGCCGCCGCCATTGGCCTGTGCCAGCTGCGCGAGGCCGACGCCGTCGCCGCCAGGCGGCACGGGCTCGCGCGGCGCTACTTTGCCGCCCTCAGGGGGGCCCCGCCGCCTTTGAGTCCTTCTACGGCACCCAGCTGCCGCAGCAGTGCTGCTGCGGCTGCAGGCGGGCGGCGGGGATGCCGTCGGCCTGCTGCGAGCAAGAGGACGCCGCCGGAGCCCGAGGAGGAGAGGAGGGCCAATGCAGCAACAGCAGCAGCAGCAGCATCAGCAACTGGCACCTGTTCTAGCTGGTGCTGCCGTCTTGGGTTGACCGCGCCAGCTTCGTCCAGCAGATGCGGGAGCAGCACCAGATCAGCATCGGGGTGCACTACCCAGCCATCCACCTCTTCCAGCTCTACCGCGCGCGAGGCTTCGCCGAGGGCATGTACCCCGTCGCCGAGCGCGTGGGCCGCCGCATTGTCACCCTGCCGCTCTTCAACTCCATGACTGACGCCGACGTCGACCAAGTGGCTGGCGCCGTCAAGGTGCCCCTGAAACCTACTCCTATGCCGGTCCACTAGTTCTTCTTGCCTTGGTCGTGTGATCCAGGTCTGGTTTGGCCTGCTCTTTCTTTGCTTCTCTTCTTGTTGTTTGCCGTGTCTTATTCAGGTTTCTCGTTCATATAGTGGAACAGCGTTGCTGCACACCGAAGCCAAGGTTTTGAGACGGCACTAAGACCACTTTATAGCGCGGAGCTCGTCGGGGGTTGGTGTGGAGGAGGCCGCAGCTCCCCAATTGGGTCGAGCTCTTCTCGACATTGATATAGCGTTGAGCTGTGATGTTACAGAAGGCAGCGGGTCGCGATTCTCGTGTCTCCAAACCGCAACCTGTTGAAGGAGAGTCTGAAAACCAAGGCGGAAGCTCATGCCGAATCTTCCATGTGACAAGTTCACGTATAAGAGGACGATGTCTTTGTCCTCCCCATATCTGGTCGCACCAGTAATAGATCACCTGCGTCCTCGCTCCCGATATTCATAGCCGTACGGACCTGTGTGAAGAGGAAGAGCCCACACCCCCCTCCCATATCGTGACCCCCAGAATGTTGTCCTGTTCGTCCCAGTCGGCCGTCGTCTCCGTCTATCACGACGTTGGCGTCCGCTGTCTCAAGGTCTTGCTGGCTCGCGGGGTCAAGGTCCCGTTGGTCGTCACCCACGAAGATGACGCGTCGGAGAAGATCTGGTTCGGGTCCGTGGCCTCGCCCTGCAAGGAGCTCGGCATCCCCTGCATAGCGCAAGGACCTGGCGCTGTCGGACGGCGGGCACCAGCGGCGGGCCTTTACGCACGTCGACGACGGCGTCGAGGCGCTGGTGCGCATCGTGGCCGACGGGGCCGGCGTCACGCGCGGCAAGATCTACAACATCGGCAGCCCGGCCAACGAGTGCTCCGTCAGGGAGCTTGCCGGGCGCATGCTGGATGCGGCGAGGCGGACGCCCGAGCTCGCCGGCAGGTGCGCCGGCGTCAAGCTGGTCGAGGGCCCGTCGCAGGTGCTCTACGGCGAGGGCTATCAGGACGTGCCGCGCCACGTGCCCAGCATCGAAAACACCAGCGAGGATCTGGGCTGGAGCCCGGCCGTGTCTCTGGACGAGTGCGTGCGCAGCATGGTCGGTGCCGTCGTGGCGCTGGTGGGTGATGCGTCGCAGACGGGAGAGCCTGTGTGGTAATTCACACATCTCCCTAATTATTTGCAGTAGAGAGCTCCCCTCTCCCCTCCAAAGTTTTGAGGCATCCATTTTTGCGGGGGTGGAGCCCCCCACCACCTCTACAGGTGCCCACCAGGGTGGCTGCCCACCTGGGCAAAATTCAATTTGGTTCAATGGCTTCGACGGCGTCTCGAGCAAATTTGACGCGGCCGAAGCAACCCTCTGCCTCGTAGATTTCCACCATGTCGGCAAAGGCTTGGAACGCCGTCGCCAAGGCGGCCGAGAGGGTGCCCTACGGGCTCAAGCGGTCCGTCTTCGTCAGGGTCCATCCCCAGCCCGAGACCTTGTCGGAGCGCCGCGCCGTCCTGCGCCTGCTGCAGCGCCACGGCGAAGTCGAGATGTTCAAGAAGCTGCGGGCAAGCCTCTCTCTCCCCATCCACCCCCTCAACGGAGAACACGGGGCCCGACGGACGGCTAACACAGGAAGCAGTCCAACAACAACTCGTTCATATCCGTCATGAAAACGCCCGACGCCGCCCGAGACGTCGCCAGCCGCTCCCCGATCACATACGAGCTCATCACCGACAAGTTTGCCCCGCCGGGCGCCAGAGACGTGCTCGAGATCACGTCGGCCGTCGAGCCCATCGAGACATCGGGTGCCGCCGACCTGAGCAGCTACCAGAAGGAGGCCGACAGCGACTTTGGCAACGTCGGCAAGGACTGGTTCGACCCCGGCAGGCCCGCCGGCAGTCGCGACAAGCCAAAGGTGCAGCAAAAGTCGTTCACGCTCCACGCCTTCACCACGGAGAAATACGACCACGGGCTCGCGATCCGCGTCGGGCCTCTGTGGGGCCGCTGGCCCATTGAGCCTGTGGCGCGCGAGATGCTCACCTCCAAGGCCCTGCGAGACTCGGTGCCCAGGGGCCCGGGCCACGAGGGCCTCTGCGACTGGTATACGGGCGGCCAGCTCACCGAGGGCGAGACGGCGACGACGCTAAGCAAGCCGCAATTAACGGCGACCAAGGCCAAGAACGAGGCCGAGGCAACCGTCGTCGCGGTCGGCATAGGCCTCGGCGCGTATACCAAGCTTGACGACGGGCACAGGCGCCGTCCAAGCTGAGCGCCGGACTACCTACCTAGACGTCCTACATAGATTCAGAGGCATGGCTGGTGGCATCGCAGCGGCAGCGCATGCATGATTGCCGGCAGGAGCCCGGGTGCTCGGCATTTGCTCTTTGGTGGTGGTGGTGGTGGTGGTGGTGGTGGTGCTGGGACCTGGCAGCATGGCTGCCGAGCTCAAGACGCGACACAAAAAGGCGGGCGGCCTAGGGACATACCCCAATGTCTGCTGGCTGGACCCAGGCCATCGATCGAGCTTGGCGGATGAGCGCATCGCCCCACACCCAAGCAGGGGCCGTCTCCTGCCAGCGACGTCACCACCAGGCACTCTCAAGGCCGGCTTCCCTCGGGCTTCCTTCGCCAGCGCCAAAAATCAAGAACTCTGGTGCCGCGCTCCCTGTCCAGAAAAACTCAACTTGTGGCGCACAGCTCCCGCGGCCTGCACCGAGTAGATCGCTTGGCCGACACACTGCCAAATAACGCTCATCCGGTTTTGATGACGTCGTGCCACATTTTGTCTGCTTCTACTGGCTGCCGACCGATCCGGGCCTCTCTCCCTGGCTCGTCGTCGTCACACCCCCCCAGAGTCCCGACATTGGCCAAGACGGCCATGGCAGCGATGATGCTCCAGACCCCTAGCTCACAATAGCTTCCTGCAGTAGCTACACCCGGTGTTATATATATATACTAGAACAGAACGATTCCACATATAAAATTCAGGGTTCTCTTTCACCCCGCACAAGCCATTTTGAATCTGCTGCACATCATACACATCAAAACAATCTCCATCAGCCCGTCAGCCAGCTAGCTTGCTGGCCAAAAGAAAAAGCCGTTCATACCTTTATTTGTGCCAGCACTCCAGCCACCATGGCAGTCACCGGCCTCATCCACCACTTCGGCACCTTTCTGCTGTTCTCGGCCGTCGTGCTGCTTGTCATCACAAACATCACCGCCCCGGTCGTCCACAACATCTCTCTTCTGAGGATCGACCTCAACAACGCTCAGGGCCAGTACAACCCGGCCGTAACATTTGGAACCTTTGGCCACTGCTTGGTGGATGCTCCCGGAGGGTGCGTCTATCTCTCCCCTTAGCCCCTCCCTTTTCTTGGTGCCCATCTGAAGTCCACCGCTAACCCACCCGCCCAAATAGTGATGACTGCTCACCTTCCATGGTCGGGTACGATCCCGCCCAGGTGGTGTCCGAGAGGACGGGCCTGAATTATTATTCCACCGCCGCCGGTACCGCCCGCGCTCTGACGCGCGTTATGATCCTGCACCCCGTGGCCGCAGGCATCGCCTTTATCGCCTTTGTCCTGTCCCTGGGCGCGGGCACCTTTGGCAGCCTGCTGGCCTCCATGGTGGCCCTGCTCGCCTTTTTCGTGACGCTGGTGCCGCTCATCACCGACTTCGTCATGTTCGGCATCATCCGCTCCGGCATCAACGATAACCGAGACATCGACGCCCGCGCCTCGTTCGGCTCCGGCCTGTGGACGCTGCTCGCCGCCGCCGTCCTGCTGCTCGTCGGTACCGTCATCGTCTTCTTCACCTGTTGCTCCGCCCGCATGCACCGCCGCCGCGACGCCCGCGCCACAAAGGCCGTCGATGGCTATGCGCCGCCCGAGCAGCCCCGCCGCCGCAAGTGGTTCTAAACACGCCGAACCTGTCCTCGACTCCGGCGCAGCAACAAACCCAAGTGTTGGTTTCTGCTGTCCGCCGTCTGATCCCTTCAGAGGCTTGTTTCGCTTTGCCCGGGTGCATGGCGTGGTTGCAATCCAGATCTAATTTCGTCTGAACTTTCGGCTCAGAATACCCCCATCTGTTCTCTAATATTTTTTTTATTCTTATCTTTTTGTCACTTTAATTCGTCTTTAAGATATCCCACGCCACAACATGGAACTGATAGCAATTTTGAATTGTATCATAAAGTCTATCAAACGCTTTGGCAGGCGACAAACTATACTACAGAAACAATTCAAATGGTTAATGAACAACCGAACCGAACGTGTTTGTGCATTTGTCCACGCTGGCAACTTGTAGCGCCGACGTTGACGATTGCTGTGATGATCGCCAAAACAGAAAGTGAGAGAGGTAGACGAACACAAGCCCAGAGATGCGCGTAGAACTGGATATCCATCATCACGAATATTGTTTAATCTGAGCCATTGATGCATCACATTGTCAGGTTATAAAAAATCAGAAAGCGCTAGGATAATGAATCGTAAAAAGCTGGCAAGAAACATCAAAATGATGTCCCCTACGTCGCCGCGTCATAATATTCGACCCTATGTAATGTGGGTGTTATGAGGGTGAGCCCAACATGGAGCATCGCCGATGTAAGCCCCTTGGATTCCACCGCGTGGTGTGATAAGTGTAACGAGATCTCTCCACCGCCATGCCCCTGGAGCCCCCTGCCTCGATCCAACCCCGGTTGCCGATAAGAGGAAGAAAAAAAACCATTTCCGCCTTGCCTTTCTCTTTTTGATCTGCTTAAATAGTGGCACACTGCCTAATATGCGTCGAGCATATCCCGCTTACTTGAAGTGTGATATGGCAACAAGTCTCTATACAACGCTTGCTGGTGAAAGACGAAGAAACAAACAACAACAGCGACCAATCGATAAAAAGTCCCATCGCAAATCCCAAAAGATGCAAGATAAAAGATGGGGGATATCTTCGCCAGAAAAAAAAGAGGATAAAAAAGCACGAATGTAAATCAGACGCGGGCAAGCGTCATGAAACGAGAGTCGTAAAATGCCGCACTCGGCCATCCAGCAGCCACATCTGTGAGGCCATGTACTGTGATGGACACCTGGGATTAAATGATGTTAACTAATAAAGAAGAAGGGATGCAGCACAGCTTTGCTGGAATTCCTCTTCAGAACGTCTCAGACTCTTGCGATGCGACAGATCCGAACGTGTCTGGTGGGTAGAAAAAGGGTCGTTAGTTGACATGATGCACGCAAGGAACACCCATTTTACCGGGGTCAAACAGAGTCTCGACATCAAACATACCTCGCTTCCGGCGCCTCTCGTCCTCGCTCTTGGGCGTCATAGCCCTAGGCCCACTCGGGCGGCGTGTGGGAACAGCGTTGCCGAGGGCACTGCTGAGGTTCCTGTTCTCCAGCTTGGGGCTGCCGTTGTAGCTGCCGAATGTTGCCGTGCCGTAGCCGCTCTCAACGCTGTGGTGCGGCAGAGGGCTTTTCTGAAGCGTTGAAACCCGGCTAGGTTTGGGAGACGTCACGTGCTCGGAACGAGCGTCGTCAAGTGGCTCCTTTGGCGGGCGTGGAGGCCCCAGAGGCGAGGCATTGCCAGTGCCGGCGAGCGGTGCCGGCGACGAGCCCCAGAACTGCGGGTCCTGCGGGCGTGCATTGTCCCTTCCCTGGAGACGGTGAAGGCTGGTTGCCGAATGGGCCCAGTCGGCCGAGTAGGGCGAATGGGGCGTGTTGAACTGCTCGGCTCCCGTCTCGATGGCAACCTGGTACTGTTGTCCAGGGCGTGGCTGAGGATGTCTCAGGTTGAGTGAGTCACGGTGGGCCTTGTACTTGGGGTCCTCGGGCATCATATCACGCAGGTCTTCTTGGGTGAAACCTGTGTGGAGCTTGTCGTCGCCGTAGGGATCCGTGTTCGGCTGTCCGTCGTAGGCCAGATCGGATCCAGACCGAGAAGCGTTGTTCTTGCGGAAGACCTTGCCCACGCTCGACGCCGTGGTCTCTGACCAGCGGGAAATCTTGGGAAACCAGTTGGACGAGCCCGATGACTTGTGCTTCTTGCTCTTGTCAGTGTGTGGCGTGTTCTCGTTGCTGGCTGAGGTCTGCGCAGGAAGTGCTGGCTGACTCGGCGTGGCGACGGGAACAGAGCCACTGCGCGGCATACCGCCGCGCTCGGGCGTATGGAGCATCTCGAGGTTGTCGTACTGGTCGTCCCGGTGGTAGCCCAGCGCAGCTCCGCGGTCCACCATCTGGTGATCGAACTCATCCTCATTCGCCTCGTGAACGGTGCTGATGCGGTGGTCCGAGAACTTGCGCTCGTAGCCCGTCTTGTTGACCGATCCGCCTCGAGACTGCGGCGGGATGGAAAGGTGGCCCGACTGGCTAGCGTGGCTTGCGGTTGACGTGCCGGCGTGCCCCTCGGGCTCATAACCGCGGTCGTGCTCGTACTGCGCCGCCGGGTGCAGGTTTTCGAAGGAAGACCGCACACCGTCGCGTGTGGGGCTGACTACCATGCCGTGGCCTGCTGTCTGCGACTTGAGAGTGTCCACCTCGGTCAACAGTTGCATGAGCATGTCCTCAATCCTCCCGAGGTCGTTGTTGCCCTTAGCACTCAGGCCCTTGAGCGCCCTTCGGAACATGTTCTGCTTCTTGGTGGGCATGTCGTCGGTGCCGGCCTGGGAGCCTCCTCCCTGCACGGACCTGGGCGCGCTGCCGGGGAAGGGCCTCGGGCCGCCTATGACGCGCTGGACTGTCTTCTCCGTGTTTTCCTCGACCTCCCTGATGATGACGTCTTCCGAGTCGGCGATCATATGCTTGATCTTTTCAAACGACTCGCGCATTTCCGCCGCGGACCGGACAAGCGTCATAAGAATCTCCGTGTCGCGAGCGCTGCGTTGGGCATCACGGACCATGAGATGCTGCATCAGTGCAATAATATCCTTGGACTCAATACGGTCGATGCCCGCACCGGTCGAAGGGTCGTAGAGGGGAGAGCCCATGCCCTGTGAAAGGCCGCTCATATGCCTGGCCCCCTTGGAGGTATAGAAGGGGTCCTCGAGATTGTCGTTTATGGGCTGGGAGAACTCCACTCCTTTGCCCTTGCTCTTCCGCAGCTCCTGGTTGTCATTGGCACCCTGCGAGATGTAACCCTCGTCTACCTTGCTGTGGCCAAGGGGGCTGCGCGGCGCGAACCCGGCACCAAAGCCAGGGTTCTGGAACACGGGAGGAGCGCCGCTCAGGACGTCGTTGCCGAGTCCAGGGAGGTTGACCTGGGGGCTGGTTCCTTCAAACGGGTTCGTCACAAGAGTGTCCCGTTTGCGGTCATCAGAAGAGCGTTGCCAGTCCTCCTGATCCTGGCTGGGCTGCCGGCTGTGGGACGAGGCCAGAGCAGCGGCGGTTGCGAGCGCGCCGGCTGCCACCTTGGCTGCGTTTGCTTTCTCGAGACCATGACCAGAGCGCTCAGCCTCGGCCCTAAAACTGTCGTCCTGAGGCGGAACTTGGCGCTCTTGAGTCGGCGTCCTGTGGCCTGACCAGTTCTCCTCCTGGTCCCCATCGAGTTGGCCTTCGATAATCGACGGGTTAGATTGCTCGTAGAACCCATACTCGGGTTGGGGGTCGTCGACATCTGGGACGCCGCTGGCTCCCATCCTTGGCTTCTCAAACTCGTCTAAGCGATCGACGCTGTGCATGGGTGTGTTGGCTGGGTGATGTCCATCCATAGTACGTTCCTTGAAAGACTTGTTACGCTGGACACCGGGACCATCGAGGCCATAGCTTTCGTCCTCATCTTCGGTCTGCGTCTGAAGACCCTTCTCCTTCGCAGCGTTCCGCAGCGCGGCGGAGGCGACAGCAAAGGCAGCTCCGGTGATGGCGGCCTCTGACGCTGTTGGAGACTGTCGCTCGGCGGTCTGAGAAGCAGGAACCTTGCGACCGTACTGGTCGAGCTCGAACTCGCCAGCAAACCCGGCAGATCTTGGCCCGGACGCGTGCGAGTTGGTTGCAGGAGAACGAGGCGTTCCACCCCTTGCAGTGTCGCGGTTGATAGAGCGAGCATCAGGGGTTCGGTGGCCATAGGACTCTTCCTCCGGCAGCGTTGCCATGGATCCACGTGCACCACCATGATAATACTGGTTGGCACCACGAGAGTCGACTGTGAGCGCAGAGCCATCAAGCATTGACCCATCCACCAAGGACGCAACGGCCGACTCGACTCCAAACGGTGCGTGAACAAAATTGGGGTTCGCACCAATCCCCCGGACGGCCTGGCCAGACGAAACATCACCACCGAGCTCGCTGTCCTCGGTAAGCGTCGGGTTCCTGTACCCCACGGCAGAGCTCCTGACGCTTCGATCATCGTGGTCAAATTCACGGCTTCTGGTGTTGCTAAGCGCTGAGCCGGGCGACAGAGGAGGGTTGTCGTGATGGGGCGACTTCCCAGGGGACGACAGCGACCCGTTTGTTCCGCGACTAATCCTCGAGTCGCGAGCCTGAACCTCGCTTCCACCTTCTGTGTATCCCGAGACGCTGGGAATAGGGCTGAGACCACGGCGCTCCATGCCGTAGGGTTCGTACTTGAGGGGAGCCGGCACATGCTGCGTGTCGTAGTACTCGAAGCCTTGCTGGTCTTCATAGCCGTAATCTTCCTCTGCCTCGTCGTATTCTTCGTACTCTTGTTGACGGTTGATTGGGTACTTGCGCCCATATTCGTCCGTCTCAAACTCGGTTGTACCCACGGCACTGCCCGTCCGTGGCAAGGCCCTGAGGTCACCGTGCGAAACATTCATGTGCTGGGCGCCGAGCGCTCCAATCGTTGGTGCTGCTGCTTGCTGTGTTGGTGTACGGTTGGACTCTCCAGGAACTTCGCGACCTGGGGTTAACTCTTCAGTTGCCGAGTGTGGGCGATCCAGCTCTGTTTGCGCAGACAGTATCGAAGGCCTTGTGAGCTCAGATGGGTTGATCTCGCTGCCCAATGGCATTGGGGCAGTTTGCTGAAACTCCGAATCGTCATAGTCATCGGCGAAGATGTTCGCCGCCCGGCTCTTGGCCTCGGCACGGCGACGCTTGCGCTCCTCCCGGGCGGGCGCAGCGGAGTTATTGCTCAGCGCCGCCATTCCAAGCGCGCCCACGGCAGCACCCGCAGAGGCAGTCTTCAGCAGACCGATGTGAGTGCCACGAACCGGTGTGGTGTCTGTTTCTTGATGCATCGATTCGTGTGCCGATTCCTGTGACTCGCTTGGGACTGGGCTCTCGACGACAACATTACGCGCCTCCCTGTTCCGCGTCTCCTTGGCCTTCTTGCTCCCGATACTGTCTCGTGGGCCGATGTTATGGCGCTCACTCCCAGTTGACCTTCGCCTGTCGGCTGCCGTGGTAACATCTTCTCTGGACACCGAAGTGCCGCTGGTGGACGCTATCGAGCCGCGGCGATCTCCGCGGGTCGATCTCTGGCTCTTCTCGCGCTTGAGTTCCTCGAGCTCGGGTAGGATCAGGCGACGAATAGCATCCTCCACCGCGTCGAGCAGCTTGGGGTTGTTGATGGACGACTTGGAAGCCCCCGAGCGCACCGATTGCTGGTCCTGCGACCGGTGGCTGGGACCCAGAGCTGACGACACCACGCTCGAGTCTGCGACGGAGTGGTTTGCGTCATGTTGGCCACGACTCGACCTTCGCCTCGACGACGATTTCTCCTCGTCTCGGTCTCGCCTCTCGCTTACGCTGCTGTTCCTGCTCTTGTTTTTACTCTTGCGCTCGGATCGCTCCTTGTCCCTGGTTTTGGGGAGAACTGGGCGCTCCTTTGATTCGCTCCGGCCGCCACTTCGCGCCTTGTCGACGACGGCAGCGGCAGCCAGCCCGGCGGTAGCGCCAGCGAGAACATGACCAGCTCGGGAAGGGCTCTTGTCACGGGTTCTTACAGGAGAGCCCGATGGCCCCGAACCGTCCAGGAAGCTGTCGGTTGGGATAGCCGATATAGCCGATATCTCTGAGGCGGTGTTCTGCTGGTAGGAGACCTTGCTATTGTCGCTGGTAGGAATCAGTGGGCTTGCAGGGCGACGACGACGACGGTGGTCGATCTCGACCTCAATGGGCTGGCGAGAGACATTAGACTCCTCGGTGGCTGAGGCGTAAGAGTCCATGCTGTAGGCGTCCTCGCCCTCACCATTGAGGGCCGAGATGGCGTCGCCTTCAATCAGTCGGGAAGGCAGGTTGGCGTCGGTGGAGTGGCGTGTTTGGGAGGCCCTGCGGCTCGACTTGGTCTCGGTGACCTGGATGTGGCCGTCCTTGCGGTTCTTGGACGGGGTAAGGCGCACCCGCACGCTGGGCCTTCGCTCACCGCCACTACCCGAGGCAGTACTTGCCTTGGGGCCCTCGAAGTACTCGATCAACAGCGAGGTCTGGGAGCGATTGGGCTTGTGGCGTGTCCTGATGGTGACGGGCGTGCCGTCCTCTGGGAGAGAGTAGTGAGACTTGGTCTCGGGGGGCGGCGAGAAGTCTGTTTCTGTGACTTCGCTAGGAGTGTCGGTCGCCTCGGTTTCTTCGGTGGGAGCAGGGAGGGGAGGAATGATTTTCTTGGAATCAATGGCACCCATTGTGAAGTGTGGAGACCTTGCAGCTCAATGGGGGTGGCGGGCCTGCTTTTTTTCTCCCTTGTTGATTCCCCGCAGGGAATGCCAATCCAGCCCAAGCTGGGCCTGTCCCCTGGAAGCGCTTCGCCTTTGGGCGGCGGCAGGGCGTGGCAGCACACGCAGGGTACTGTGGGACGCTGGCTGGCTGGTGCGGGAGGGCACGTCGGGTTGGATGCGTGCTTATTTCCAATGGCGGGAGTGATTGATTGATTGATTTGGTGCAATGCATCCAGCGTCTGGCGGGCCTGGTCGGTAGAACGTGGGAAGAAAGTGGGAGAGGCGGACAGACAGGAAGGTCGGGACAGGACGGGCGCTCCCTGCCAGTCACTGCTTGGCTGGGGGAGGAGGCAAACCTCGTCAGGCCCAAGCTAAGGGCGGGCGCACATGCAGCAGTCAGGAGTGCCGCCGCGTGTGCGAACCGATGCGAGGAAGCGGGCGCACGCACGTACGACGCACGAGAAGAGGGGAGGGAAAAGCAAAAACTCCCCCAATTGCACCGGCAGGATGTGTTAGATGTGCAATGCCTTGCTTGGCTCTCGCTGCGCTCTCCAACGGCGTGCTCGGGAGAGGTCGCGCGGGTGGTTCGTGGTGCCGCAGTGTCTGCCCGGCTGCAGCAGCGGTCAAGGGCCAGGCGCAGGGAAATCCGGTTGTCGAGAAACGAGTGGCTGGGGAGCCACCTTCGATCCCGAGGGCTCAGCGCCGAGTAGGCGAAGCGCAGTGGCAAGCACGGGCCAGGCTGAGCCTGTCAACACACAAGGGGGCACCCAACTGGGGTGCGATGGCTGGGATGGCAGCGGGAAGGGAAAGAGAGAGAAATAATTGAAATGCGGCTGGTCTGGTCTTTGCTGGTAAATCTGGGATGGGTGGTTTCTTTTTTTTTTGCCTTCCCATGCGACGACAAAGTGACTGATGCCCCCCCCCGGTCCCGTCCTCGAGCGATAACGGGGGGTTTGTTATTGTTGCTGGGCTCAGTCACTCGACCATACCCACCGCGACGGAGCCAGAGCGATAGAGCTTGCATGCGTTGGTTTGTTTGGTGCATGTAACCCGACCCCGGTTGGCTTGTCACTAAGGGAGTCTGGGTCGATCGCGTGGTGTCTCGCGTGCACCATGGAAGCTTCCCTTTAATGGATACTGCGGGTCGCGAAGATGGAATTGTGCGAAGATCGGATTTTCACGGATTGTTTGGTCTGATCAGGAGCTTCCATGTACTTGGATAAGCAAATTTTTGTCTTCGCGTTTGCCTTTGCCTACATTTGCCTCTGCTCTACCTCTAGGTACAGGCAGCCCGCAGTAGCTAGTCAGCCAGGCTTCCATGTTGGGTGTAACCCCGTGTGCTAGGACACCGGACTGAAAGGCGAGCCTGGTTCCCACTCAAGTCCAGTCGGGCTGTTTCTGGCCTGTAAGAGACGGCAGCAGCCTAGGCTGGGCACATGGGAGACGGCGCACTTGCAATAGCGCGGGAAAATCCTCGAGTTCCACATCGGGCCAGCTAGCCCGCGGCTGGACGGGCTGAAGGGTGGCAGGATGATGGGATGCGTTGGCACCCCCACAGCCAATAAAGCATTGGTCTGGAGCTGCAGGCCGCTGCAGGTGTGCGCCACGGCCAGGTTCCAAGGGAAACCCGGGCAAGACCCAACCCGCTTGTCCTCTTCTCTTCTTGCTTCATCCCCGTCGGGTACCAATTTCCGTCCCAGGATGCCGCCATCTCGTTACTGACAGGTTAGGCGATGCGCGCGAGGGCTTCATCACGCCAGGGTCTAAATCTGTCTGCGCATTCGAGAAAGGCATAGAGAGTGGCAGGAAACTCCAATAGCGCTGCTCGTCACACGCCCCCGTCCGTGGGACCTGCCCACCGAGCCTAGGTGCCCTTGTCCTGCCTGGCCTGCTCCCGCAGTGCTAAATGAGGCAGGGGCTTGTTGACATTGATTGATGTTAAGAGCGGCACCACATCGAGCATGGTTGCGGTCTCCATGTCACGCCTGCCACAAGGCTTTCTGCACAAACGGACAATGATCCCGGGCAGGGACGGGACACAGCAGTGACGGCCCAGAGGAAGCAAGTGGGAACTCCGACGGGGCAGAGCCCGCGAGGTGGCGCCGACATCCTGCTGTGCAGCTGTTCGATTGGTTGGGCGTGGGACCCCCTCGATGAAGATCGCAGACCCCGGACCTAGGAAATTTCCCTCGCGGACATAGGAAATTTCCCTCGCGGTCGGCTGGGGTGGGTTGACCACAGCCAGGGGGCATGTGCGCTCTCCACTGGCTGAGGACGGGCGACCTTGCCATCACGCCCCGCAGCTGGTTGCCATGGCTCCCACGTCCCAGAGCGTGCAGGGACCGAGGGACAAGGAAGGAAGACAAGAAAACAAGTTTGGGACAGGCTGTCTGCCCGCTGTTTGCGCCAAACCCGGGACACTCCCCGCCGGCACAGACAGCGCAAGGGCAGACAGCTCGGCCGTGGATCAGCCTCATGGCACCCAGCCTTGGGCCTGTCTGCTCCCGTTCTGGCAATTTAGGACTTGCTCCTTCGCAATTTCGCCCGCTTGAGCATCCCGACCCAGGCATTTATTTGCGGTACAATCCTCGCCTTTCGTGCCGTGGATGCAGTGCAACACACCACTTATTACCTCGAAAGACCTAAAAATGCGAAGCGTTTTCGCCGTGTACTGCGGGGCTTTCGTGACCAAAGATGCATATATGCCGGCAATGTTGTCATAGGCAGTGTGTCCGGGTTAATCGTGGGGGCTGGACGGTGGGTTGCATATGCGTGACAAGTACGCTGCCCCAGCAAGTTGATGATGTACTTGCTGGTGGCTTTTCTTCTTTGCAGCAACGTTACCGGAACGATCGTCCTACCAGGCATCAATATGCTCTGGTCATCCAGTCTAGTGCTTGTTGCCTCTAGTTCAGACCCTGTCTCATTTCGCGGTAAACTGAAGATACCTGATATCATTTTCAAGACTTGGATCCCCAATCTGACGCTGGTGGTCCACTTTCCGTCCTGTTCTTTAGAATATTCAAGGCTTCAAAAACCGGGTTGGAACCCATTATACATGCCAGTACATATGCGTCTAATATCGCCAAAGAGTCTTCTCCCGAGGATTCACAAAACCCCGTGTATGTGTGTATGGCGACTCCTCTGTTGAACCCATTACTCTCGTGTAACCCCCAAGTAGTCAAAGACCTATTGCCTCGTCGCCATTCCACTCGGTGTACTGTGAATACGTACCACAGACCAAGAGAATACAGAACAACTAGAAAGTAACCAAAAAAAAGAAAGAAAAAACCATGCGAAAGAAATCCGTTGAACTCCATGCTCCTACCATGTCACCACTAGCTTCCACCGCTGCCTATCTCTGTCTTCCCGGAAACTGTTCTTTGTATCCGCGTGCCACTGGCGCCGTTCGAGATGGCGGTCAGCTAGGAGTCAGGGAACGGCTCCAGGTCACCCAATGTCTCCCTGACGACCTCGTTGCCGGAGAAGTGTGTCGAGAAGCCGCCTTTGAGAACCTCTTGCAGGAGCTCGATGCGGACTTTTGTAGCCCATGACTCGATGACGTATGTTTCGTCTTTGCTGATCTTGAGCTTCTCTCGATACCCGAGCTCCTCTGCTTCATCGCCTAGATCCGTCTCCTTGGACCCGCCCGTATGAGGATTTACCAAGGGACGGGAGGTCGCCGACCAGCCCGGGCCTTTGCCGAGCTCAATAGAGGTTATGACGCTGGCAAGATCGTTGCGCACCTGCGTTCTGCCCTTTTTGGAGATGGACTTCGAGCCTTTGGACAGCTCCCTCATGCGCTTGACCAGGAACTTGGGGTCGACTGACAAATTTAGTGATCGGCCGTTGCCCTCCTCCTCAAGGTCGCGCGAAACCTCAAAGAGCAGAGCAATGTTGACACCAGCAGATGATCGCACGTTCGCATCGCTGCTCTCCAGCTGCTCGACGAACGCATCGAGAGCCTCCTCGTTGTGCGACGAAGGGTTGTCCAGATTTGTCGCGACAAATGCCCAGACCTTCATGGCTGTCGCCACCACCACGCCGCTGTCTGGCGCTCCGATGTGGTTGCCGTCGCTCTCAGCGATGTAGGTGAGGAATTCGAGGAACTCGTCCATGTCATGCTCCTCACCTCCACCGTACACAACCACCACGCCCATGGTAGAGAGCGCCTGCACCTTGACGGCTTCTTCTTCGGAGTCTTCGCACACCAGTTTTAGAACCGGAAATGCAGTCTCGTAGACATCGTCGGAAGGCGAGGTCAGAGTGGTGACGGCCAACGCCCTCATCGACAGTATTTGCTCCTCTGCACTGGCGCTCCGGATGCTTTTAACGAGGGAGGACAGGATGCTGGCTAGGGACTTGCTGACGACGCCCTCGGCGGGGTGGTAGCGCAAAAGATGGGCATACCCGCCCAGTACGGTCGCCCGGGTGGCGCCGCCGTTGCGCTTCCCCGCCGTCACGAGCTCGGCTATGCGCCCGCGCAGTTTCTCGTCCCAGGACTCAGGAGTGTCAAGGTCCGAGGCAGAGTTTGTGCTTGTTGTCATTACATCGTCGAATTCGGATTCGCTGGTGTCATCATTCTCCGATGCGTACCGGGACACGGGGCGTGAGGCTGGGCGCGAGCCCGGCCGAGAGTTTCCAGGAGAGGTGTTGGGAGTCTGGGCAGCAGAGCCACGCGCCTTCCGAGAGGCCTTCTTGCCGCTCTCCACCAACGTCTTCTTGCGCAAATCCTGCATTTTTGCGGTGTCCTTAAGACCCTAGAAAACGTGCGCAGACTGGCAGGGATAATGCTCAGGAAAGTAGAACGAACGCGTGCCTTTCCGGGCGCAGCCTTGTTCGCTCGGCTCTTGGGCCTCGCGGTTATGGGTTAAAAATTCGACAGCCGCAAGCGTGGTTTGCGCGTGTGGCAAGCTGGCAGGCAGGCGGTCGTGGGGGGAAAAGTTCGAAAAGTTGTGGGCGGGAGGGGTGGCGGATGTTGGATGCCTGGAGATATTGCGTCACAGAACCGAGTCCAGGGTCAGATGGGTATTGTTCGACGAGGGATAATACATATGCGACATGGGGCTGTGCGTCTCAAAAGGCAGAAAGGGGGCAGGAGGAGGAGGAGGAGGCGAAAACGATATTTTGCGACACGGCGCGCAAGTGCCTTCTTAAGCAAAAGTCGCAAATGGGAGTATTTGGTTACTGCGCGATGTTTCGTTGCTGAAAGACTGGTGTGATGTGGTCGGACCAGACAGATGACATGTTTACCCACGAGGGTGGAAGTGGAGGTACAGTAGGTGGCCAGTGACCACCCGCTGAAAGTAGGTTTGGTGGGCTTGTTTCGCCCCTGGAAGCGGCAGCATGCTCATACCCCTTGTCCAGTGAGAAGGAGAGATGGTGGCCAGTGTGGGGAGCTGCCCCAGTTTTAAGGCGTGACTTCACCGCCATAGGCCCCGACACCCCAGGTACTTGAGTGTGTGCATATTCCACGCTAGCCCGATGCGACCCTTTCCGGGGGTTGTCGACCAAACTGGAAACCTTTGACCTCTTCGTCTGGGGCTCCGGCTCTCCGGATCTGGGGTCGGCGGGCTGGAAAGCTCCTTGGAAATTGTGCCGGGGGCCGGGTATGTATGTCGTAGGTGTCGGTGTCTATCAAATTGCGTGCCCTGCGGGTGGGCTCGGGAGGATCATGGTACACCAGATGCAAGGTAACCTGGGTACACGGGGTTTCGCTGAGCTTTTCCAAAGCCGAAGCACGTGCTACCAGCATCAGGAACCCTACCCCGAAAAGCGCACGGCAAAAGTCGGAACAAGACGAAGTCTCGCCTGCCTGGAAAACTTGCCCAAGCAAACAGGCGGGCTCTCGGTACCTGGCCTTGATCGTTCCGTACCTTTGGCGGTCTGAACGGCTGTAAGCTACATACCCTAAGGTACCTACTAGCATTAAGGTGGCCGTCCGTCGAATCAAAGACAGACCGAGGATGTAGATGCTCCACTGGAGTTTCGCAAACCCTGCAACTCGCTCGCTCAACTAAATCTAAACGCCCGAGCGCTTCACAAGCCTAGCAGAGGCGAAAAGAAAAGCACAGCAGACGGGCAAAAGTCTTGTCGCCCTGATACTTTGAAAGAAGGGTGGTTCCTGGACCGAAAGGACCGGGAATGTCTCTCTCTGCTGTCGAAACCCGGGTCTTGGAGCTGGGCGTAGAATACTCCTGCGAACAGGCTGGAACTACTAGATTCGGGTAGAGACTGTACGTTTGGATACCCGAAGATAGCTAAGAAATACCCAGTCCAAACCACTAGCCTGGGTAGCCTCGAGCCTGCCTCTTCAATAGCCGAAGGAGCGGTATGCCACCTCAAATCCCACCTGTCACTTTTCGGCATCCCCTTTGGCCTTCCTCTCGGCTGGCAGAGGTGAGCAGGTGTGCTGAGCCCACCCACCAGCCCACCAACCTCAGCTGCGGGGAGAAACGGCAGGGGTCAGCACTTGGTGGACGCGATGGCCCGGGAGTTACAGCTGCCCCTCCATCCGTGACGCTTCCCGGGTTCCACCCGTGCATGGCCCCACCTTCCCCCTACAGCTCATGACCTCTATCTGCGGGTCGGCGCTGTGACTGCCTATCGCCTGCTAGTCTGGTACCTCCTCCCGTGCGGACTGCCTGCCTGAGGTGGTGGCTTCTTGCTGCCTGGGCCCGGAATCTTAGAGACTTTGGTCTCGAGCTTGTCCAAGCCTCGCCCGAACTCTTCTGGCGGCACCCCTCCTCTCATTGCTTCATCACCTCCACCATCGCCCAGCAACACCCATCTCCCTCGCCAACTGCCTTGCCGCTCGACGGCATCTCATCGTTTCTCCTTGCAGTCCTCGCCTCGGCAGGGCGGCTGACGAAACACGGCCTCCCTCCACCCCGCTTTGCCCTTCTCCCTCCACGATAAGCAGCTGCCGTCCTCGGCCCCGCGACGCCTCGATTCCCACGCCGGACTGCGGAAAGGCATACATTTGCATGCATCTTTGAGCCTTTATTCCGTCCCATTGAGGCCGTCCCAGCTCGGCCCAACATGAGCACTTCCGCTAGCTCCGACGCTGGCCGTAAGCCTTTCCCGGTGCCGCTCCGGACTCCCCACGCAGCCCAGGGACTAACCCGCGATCGCAGTGATGGTCACCTTGACCGATGCCAACCAGCCCTCGCCTCACAGCCAGCGGCGCCTCCGGGTCACACGAGAAAACCCCATCATCCGCCTTGGGAGAGCCAGCAAGACACAGGCGAAAGGCCGCGTGGCCGCCGAGAACAATGCCCTGTTCGATTCGCCTGTCATGAGCCGCGACCATGCCGAGCTGATAGCAGACATCGAGGCCAAGGTGAGCTCTCTCGCTGCCACATCCCTAGCTCTCATCTTCTACACAACGCAAATCAACTACCCGCTAACTCCGATGTAATTGCGCTGTAGACCCTCGCAGTGCGGGATGTTGGCTCCACACACGGAACCTTTCTCAATGGGAGCGAGGCTGCACTTTCCCGGGATACTTGCCACGCAGTCAAGGCCGGCGACAAGCTCCGGTTCGGAATTGCTATCAACCGAGACCGCGACGCCTTTGCGCCTATCACCGTAGAGCTCGGAATCGACTTTGGTCACCGGTATGTCATTATGTCTCCTCTCCGAACGGATTGGTCTTGTGGATATCTGCTAATACACGGCTTGTAGGTGCGGCCCGATCACCTTCCAAGTCCCTGATGATTCGGAAATTGAGGACGATACCCAAGCCGAGCATGTTGATCTCACACAGGAGCCGGAAGTTGCCGATATCGTCGATCTCACCTCGGAAGCAGACCAATCGTCGGAGCCAACCAGGCCCACAGCTCTCTCCGAGGATACAGCGGACCGGGCCAGCTGTGCCAACTCTGGCCTTGCTTCCCTGACCGATGTTCTTGATGCTGGGCTTGATGGCAACTGCAACTCTATCGCTCTGAGTCCTGGAGAGGATGCCGGCTCTATCTTGCTGAGCGACGAGGATGATTCTGTCGACTACGACGCGAGCGAAATCGTATCTGACATCTCGGATGAGTGTCAGCAATCGGAAGGCGGCTCGGACTTAGACTCGGACATGGAGACGTCCGGTGAAGACGACGGTTCCGACTTGGAATCGAACGTGGAGGATTCTGGATCAGGTGTGTACTCTCCATGCCCTGATCATAAAACATGGCCTCCGTTTTCTTCTAACCCAGATCACGCAGAAATCCATGATCTGGTTCCATGGGGAGAGGACTCCGAGATTGATGGCCTGGAATCCGACGACGACATGGGCGGCGGCTATGTGCCATTCTCCTTTTCGCCGATACCCGCTGAACCCGTGGCTGCTCGTGTGGCTACTGAAATTCGTGGCCTGCAGACTGTGATGCCCTCTGCCGTCTCTGTAGAGCTGGTCGCCCCTCCACAGGTTGCTGCTTCGCAAGTTACTGCGTCGCAGGTCACTGCTCTTCCACAGACTCCTGCTCCTGCACAGGTTGAGCTTGGTGCCATCTCATCGTCGGTAACATTGAGGGCACCGTCCCCATCAGATGCGGCTCTCATATTTCGCAAGCCGTTGGCCCCGCCAGCACCCGCTCTAGCGCACACCCACCAAGAGTTTCTTGCTGCACGTCAGGACAACAAGGAGAAAATTACAAATTCCATGGGTGACATGACCAGTCGCCAGGCCAGACCTTCCTGGTATTACCCGACCAACGGGCTCAGCCGGTCGCACTCCGGACCTCCGGGCCCCCCAATTGTTCAAACAACTGTCGGTCAACTGGAGCCACTGCCCTTGCCGACCCATCCAACCGGACCGTTCTGCGCCCTTCTTAACGACCAGGGCGTCAACAGCGCGTATACTTACGAGCAAAAGAAGCAGTCTATTGCCGACGAGCGGGAGTCGACAGATCTTGGCGTCCTTTCTTCTTGTCAAGGTGAAGCTTGTTCAAACCACGTTAATTCGACCCAGGCCGAGCCGAACGCAAAGGCATCTTCAAAGCGCAAGGCCTCGGATATTTCCGAGACATCCCCAGAGGAGCTTCGCGCTATCGGCTGCGGAGAGTCGGTTCATGTTGAAGGGGCCAGTTCGGCTCTAGATGAGCTCACGCTGCCACAAGTCCCCTCAAACGAGCCAGCACCTGTCACAACATGCACGCAACCAAGCACTAGCCCAATTCTGGACGGGCAGAGGCCCATCAAGAGGCTACGGAGGCTGGCCAGCAATGTGGGCATCGCAGCTCTCGGTGGCATCACTGTTGGTGCGGTTGTCTTTGGCAGTCTGGCAGCTACGTGCCCCACGTTCTGAAGCTTCGAGAGTCATTGCGATTTTCATTTGTTGCCGACACACACTGAATGCTTTTCTTCCTTGTTTTTGGTACGTTCTTCTGCACGAGGGCCACCCTTTCCTATTGTTATGACTGGACAACCTTTGAAGAGATGACACGAGAGACTGCAGGGTTGGCAGGAACTGCTCGCAGGTCCAGACACACGCTATTTTGATGGATACGAACATAGATAAGCAGTAGGGCTGGACGGACGCTGCTTTTCATTCTTGTTGCTTTTCTTTTTTACGTTTTCTAATTTTGTGGCTTGCTGCTCTGCATTATTCTGCCACATATTTGTGGCTGTGCTGTTCTGGTTTCGGTGTATTCTCGTCAAGTTGCGCGTTTTTGATGGACGAATGGGCTGCATCCAGAATGGTAGTGAGGTCTTGGATCTCACTTCACAGTGGAGATAGGCCGACGGCGTATGGAGTATTGGAACGAATAATGAATTGGTATAAAGAAATCCGGCTTCTCGGATTGTCCAATATGCGGGAACTTGATTTAGTGTCTAAAGGGATTGCAAACCTGTCTATCTAGTAGGCCCCTGTGCAACTTCCGAGCAACCGCCGGCGGAATTGTGGATCACCGAGAGTAACGCCAACGTGTAGTAATTATTTGGTGTTGGTTTCTTAAGCTAGCTTGGCATCGGCTAGCTATGGACAAGAAGAGTCCGGTGTAGTTGTACCATACGACGGAGGGACTGTAACTTTGGTAGCCATGGCAGGAGGCATGGATGTTGAGGATGAGGTCTCTTGACAGGAAGAAAGCCATTATGCATAACACGACAAAAGTAAATGGATCTACTGGCGTGCTTGCAAGGATCCATTTCTTACGGCTACATCGTGATTAGAAACGAATCGCACTAGCATGTACGTACATAGGTAGGCACTTATCACCTGGGTAGGATTCATGAGCCGATCCACACGCTATAAAACCAACTCTCAGATCCGATCCGCAGCTATGCGGAGTTGTTGAGAAGGATATGGTTTGGGGATGAATGTGGCTGTCTTGCCAGGCTTCGAAGATCATTACGGAAGCGACGGCAGTGAGAATACGAGGTTGGGGCGTCGACGGCCGAGTCTCGGAGGATGGAGCAAGAGGAGAACGATCAAGGAAACAATCGTAGGTCCTCTCAAACCTTGTGCTCCCCTCATCGCGAGGCGTCTGCTTTGCAAGATATCTCGGCGAGACATTATATTGGTTTCGGTATCGAAGAGACGGGGCAATGCAGATAAGCTGCCCCTTGTGACTGTACTTAGGACAAGCAGAAAGTGTATGTAGGGCTGAGCACCAACTGCTGGCCTTCGTGTTTCCTACCCTCGTCCTGGCTGACAGCTTTGACCACCCACCATGGCAGGCGCAAGTGTAGGTGCAGGAATTGCAGGGTGGGAGGGGTTGAGACAAAGCAAGAGATTCGACTGGGGTACGGAGTAGGTCCGACCCGAGGCTATGGTCCTGCTTCCAGACGCCAAGCCCAGCGCATTCACGGCGGGAAATCGTTGTCATATCTCCCTTGCGTTGCTGCAAATCGATGTGATCGTGTAACCCCCCTTGTTCCGGAGTGGTCGAGCTGCGGATCCCGAGGCCCAAATAGTTGGTCGTATTGGATGTCTCGCTGCCACCTATTTGTGCATAGTTTTTGTAACGCAAGCCGAGGCGTGGGNGGGGGGGGGGGGGGGAGGGGAACAAAACAGGAAAGGAAGAAGGCTCGGAAGCAAAGAGAACATGGACGCAAACGGCAGGCGGGGAAGCGGTTGTTTTGTGCGTACCCAACATGGGCTTCCTTTTGGAACTGCTATTGCCATGCTATTCTTGCTATTTGCTGCCCGTTGCCGTGATTTGTGGACATGGACGCTATCATTGGTGAATGGAAACGCGCGCGGGGTGGTGACAGCTGCGGTGGCAGATAGCACCAGGTCCAGTCTATTATCTATGTAGGACCAGTCGGCGAATCAACAGCCAACGAAGGATTCTCACTCGACATCCCCTCCCTGGCAAAACAAGAACCTTTCTTGCTTCGGAGACAATGCGGGCTTGGTATGACGATGCGTGCAATGCCATCCTGGTTCCTGTTCATGCATCAAAGCACGCAGGTTTACTTCTCGATGCCACACACCCGTGTCGGCCTTCTAGTCATGTGGGCAAGCACGAGAACCGACATCAATCCTCACCGGGCAATAAAGAGAGGGGCGTGCGTCGTGGTGGTGGAGCGGTGTGAGTCGGTGAGCCCTCTTTGGCCCCCCTGGCCCTCGGTACATGCACGGGTAGGTGTATCCTCCCTACCCAGCTGCTTAGCCGGGCAGGGGGGCCAAGTGCGCGCATCACTACCTCCTTCTTCCTGTTCTCCTCCTGCTCTGAGCCCCTCTCGCTCTCGGCACATGGCGTGGGAC
>PYSQ01000420.1:16501-27095 GCA_003049435.1 Nakataea oryzae | reverse complement strand
CCCCCAGAGTGGACCCGGGCTGTCAGCGACAGCGGCATCGCATTGACGGCCTGGGCCTGATGCTACGCTGCCGCAGTGGCGGGATGGCTGTTATCCATCGTCCTTTTTAGAATGCCACCTGCCTGTTGCCTCGCGCGGGGCAAGCCGGCCACTGGTTTCACGCACCCAATTGCTGCAACCCTTGGACGCATGTCATTTCCCTCCTCAACCCCAACGATTCCTTTTTAACCTCCCGTTTTCAGTGCTCCCTTGAAGGCTCTGGCAGGGGCGCCTGGTCGTTCCAACGGGAAAGTAAAGAAACAACTGATCGACACGTCCAAACGGAGCATGCACCGCGGCTAAAAAGAAAGGTGCAGACGGCCTAATCCAGAGCTAGGCTAATGCATGCCCGGCGCAGGGGGCTTCTGAGTCTCAGCCTGAGTGATGGTCGCCCAATGGATTGGTCGTTTGCTTGGCATGGCTCTTGATATCGGAACGCCAGGATGAGTGAGCCTCGCCAAAAACAAAAAAAAAAAAAGGTCATCGTCTGTTGCTTTCTAGCGACCGCCTGGTTCGAGGGGCTGGGGAGGCTTGGTTCCTCCCAGCGAATCCAGATCAGACCAGGAACCAGACAAGAAACGACCAAAAAGGAAGGACGGAAATGTTTAGCGTTCCTCCTTTATTTTTCCACCCTCCCTCTCCCGCGCGTGTTTTGTTTGCTGGGAGGGGCCGCGCATGAACAAATCATTTCGCAGTTGTTGGAAGGGCTCATCTGCCACGTCAATGCAAGGGCGCGCCAGACCGCGAGTCCTGGCCTCGTCGTGCCCCGTCATTCCCAACCAACCCAACGTCCGATCGGCAGCCCCAAGACACGCAGCTAGGCAAGCACAGGCTCGCGGGGGAGGGGGAGCTTTGTGGTGCGCCACTCACTAGACTAGCTGCTCCCCCGTCCGTCACGCCCCCTCGCTCCCAAGAAAGACAGAGAGGTGTGCTGGGCCGCAAGACCGTGTACTACCTGTGTGTGGAATGCCGTTGGCTTCCTCGCCGTCACGCCACGGGCGGGCCCCCCAAAAAAAAGTATGCATAGCCAGCAAGCATGCCCCGTCGCAACGCTGGTGCGGCTAGCAGACTAGTGTGAAACCTTGGGATATGCAGTGGTCTCGTAGCACACCCGATAATGCACATGCCTCCGCCTCCATCTGCCGCTTGTTTACTTTGTTCCCGTTCGGGACATGTCTTGCTGGCGCGCCCCCTCATTCGCCATCGAAAAGCCACGATGGCGATAGAGCTGCGCCCGTATACGCGGGGCACGCAGAAGCCGTCCATGGTTGTGGTTGGGCGCCTCGTCTGGAGGGCGCGAGGCATTGAGTATCGGAGATGAGGCAATCCGGGGCTCAGAGGGAAATTCAAGGTTGCGCTTGTTAGGTGGAGCACAACGGATCATTGCTTGAGCCTCTGGGGCATCCTTGCACACGGCCCGGTCTCCAGTGCAGTCTCGGAATGCTATCCGTCGGAGAGAACATATTCTGTGCTGCTGCCGCCCTCGATCTGTGCAGGCCCAGACCGGGATGGATCGCTGTGAGTACTGCAAGCATTGCGTCCTTGTGTCGCCGGCGATCAGCCCTCGGCGCGCTCATGAACGCGTCGAGCTCACAGGCCGGCCCCTTTTTAATTTTTTTTTCCTTGTTTACTTTTTATCTGCTACGGCCTGGGCTGCCATCCTCGAATCAGGGAGAAATGGTCGGCGGAGTACTCCGTCAGGGCGCCCGCCATGGGCTGTTAGTGTTGCCAAGGGTGCTTTATTACACCTGGTTTCTCAAACATGACTTGGGCAAGAATGGAAATCAGAAAGGATCTGTCGCTTCTAGACGCTTGCCTGTTCCATTTTGCAGGGTTTAGTCTTCTCACTTGTCCGGGGGTGCCAGCCGGAGCCGACAAAATCACTGGGGCCGCTCCGTGGCCAGAGCCTCTCGTCACCGCTCCTTTTGCTCCTGGATCCTGTGGCCTCAGCGCCCAGGTTGCCGCCGCCGGACTTGACCGAGGGCAAGATCCCCAGAATTCCCACACAAGGCCGTTCCACGGCATCCCTACTTGGGACCCGGGCCACAGTCGCAGGCCAGGGAGCCGTGTCCTTCAGCAGGGTTAAATTCACAGCTGAGCACGTAGTCAACACCTGGGCTGATGCCACTTGAGACAGGCGCCTGGTGAAGTGATGGGGTGGCGGTGGGACAACTTTCTGCATCCTGCATTTGTTGCCCCCTCAATATTACCAGCGGTATTGTCGGTGCTCTCGACGGGATCCAACATCTAGACCAGGATCATCCTGCTGTGGCACACGTACAGTGAAACGGCCTTGTCCCGTCCTTGCAATCATACATTTTGCTCTTTAACTCGAATATCCACGGAGTGCAAACAACTGACCAAAAATAAATACAAAAAAAGGCCACAAAAAATCTACAACTTGATCGAGATGCCGTACATGTCCAAACACACCGCAATTCCCGTGAAAGTGGCGGCATAGCCCACCAGTATCCCCATCGTGGCCGCCGGCCCGACGTCCAGAGTCGGCACCGTCATGTTGACTAGGCCAGTCAGGAGGTTCGCAAGGAGGAAGACGGCCAGCCCATTCCGGTTGACCGCCCGAAGAACGCGGCTGCTGGCTGCCATGTACGTCTCCTTCTCGGCCTTTGCGTCCACCGTCCTCGCCGCCACGCCTGCGCCGCTCGAGGGGGCGGTGATGAAGAAGAAGCTCTCGGCAAGGTAGAAGGCGAGGATGGTCGCAGAGTTGAACCAAGCCACCCACAGCACGTACGGCAGGTTCGCCATGCGCCGCGAGACCGACAGGGACGCGCCCCAGCTGTAGCTGGTGGTGAAGAGGTACATGACAGACCAGAGCGCTGTGCGCGTCACCATCTTGACCAGGAGCGCCCGGCGCCCCGTGCTACGGGGCAGCACGTACATACCGGCATCCATGCCGGCCAGGAAGATGGCCAGGTAGCCAAAGAGGCTGAAAATGCCCTCGCGGTTCATCGAGATCAGGTTGGTCCGCGGCGCGGCCAGGATGAAGGCCTTGAGGCTGGTGCTCTCGAGCAGGACCTGGTAGACAACGCCCAGAAGCACAGCGAGCGCGCCAAAGGACGGCACCAGGCGCAGGGCCGACTGTGCCGCGGCCACAAAGGGCGGCAGCAGGCCGAGCGTGAAGAAGAAGTTCCAGTGCACGCCGTACTCGGTCACGTGCTCGGCGTAGTCCAGGCCCTTGACGCTGATGAGGCGCACGATGCCGAGGACGACGAGGGGCAGCGAGTGGCGCATGGACCAGAACATTCGCTGGGCCAGCGGGGTGTTGCTGCTGGCGCCGCCGCCGGCTGCGAGGTCCTTCAGCACGGGGCGGGCGGCGACGAGGCCGCTCGAGTAGACGAAGGAGCCCACGCCCATGTCCATCAGCGAGGTGCCCCAGGTCTCAACCTTGGCGAAACGCCTGGGGAAGAGGCGGAAGTCGACGGCCAGGATGGCCAGACACGTGGTCACCATCATGCTGCCGCGGTAGTTGGTTAGGAAGGCCTTGAAGGGCAGGGCATCGGCGCCGCCCGGGGCGGCAGCCTTCCTGGACTCGGCATTCGGCGGGGCCTTGGGCCTCCTCCTGGGGCGGGAGGCGGCGGGCGGGAGCGCGTAGAGGAGAAGCACCGGGGCGGCCAGCAGCAGGCTCAGGAGGAGCGAGGTGTCGGCATAGAGCGTGGTGGCCAGGAGGACGGCGCACACGTTGAGGAGGAAGTCGACGGCGAAGGCGAGAGGTGTGTACGGCTGAAAGAAGGAGTGGCGCGCCTGCAGGACGGACCAGAGGACTATTGCGACCTGGACAATCAAACGGCGTGCGAGATGCGATCAGCAAGGTAGTCGATCGAAGAGGGCAGGGCGGGAAGCCACAGGGGCGGAGCCGGCTGAGGCGGACAGACACCCGGCTGCTGCAGCCAGCGCCGCTGGTACGTACCGGTGCAACCCCTATCACGGAGCAGATCTCGGCGACAGAGCCCCCGCTATGGCCCGAGACGAAGGCCTCCTTCTGGTGTTTATAGCTCGCTGTCGAGCTTGCGTTGGACATGGTGCCGAGGCGGTTTGTGGCCAAGGGCCGTGGATGGTGGTGGTTTCTTGGATCTTTGCGGGTGTGGTTTTTTTGTCCCAGGGGACCTTCTCAATTGCGACAGGGCGGAAGGCTGCTACTCAGAAAATAGGAGGGGCGAAGGCTGGGCCGCGGTTCTGGCCCATTGCGTCTCGCCACTGTCTTTTCTCTTTCTGTCGTTTTCCTCTTCTTTTTTTTTCTTTGCGACTGCTGCCTGCGCCCTTTCAATCCTGTCTTTTCCGCCCCATTTTGTGCACGGCAATGCGGGCGTGGGTTCCCGGCATCATGGCAAGCTGTCAACTTTGCAAAATACCTCCAGCCCAAGCTCCCTCGCCAGTCGCTTCTGCTCTGCTGGACAGCTGCAGCCTCCCTGTGCGGCCACCGACCAATAGGCTCGCTTCTGGCCTGGCCAGTGACGTGATTTGGCAGGCCGCTGTCCGAGCGCTGATCACGTGCGTGGGAGGCTGTGGCCCGCGAGAGCGAACTCCGACGACGGCGGCGTGCACGAGACAAAGAAGCGCGCCCTGAGCAGGCACGCGCAAAAGCCGGGTGGAACAGTCTTCCGTTTGGATTTCGGCCTTTGAGACCAGTCACAGCTGGGATTGTCCGTTGAGATATCTGACAGCACGGCGTCTAATCATCGTCCCCCTGGCGTTGCACTGATGCGAATGTGCTGCTTTTTTCTTTGTTTCTCTGCGCACATCCCGTCCTCCCATGGAATGCGGCTTTCCTTTTGTCACCACAGCCCTCCCGCCGGAGGGCTCGTCTCTGCCTCCGCTGCTGGTGTGCCTGTTTGCCTGGGATCTCCAAGAGCAAGGTCTCGCTATCCCTTTTATCTCCAGGCACCCTGCTTCTTTCCGTGGGGCGTTCACAGATGGCCAGTGTACATATAGACACGCCTGCTTTCCATTATTTTCCTGGCTAGACCACCGTCTTCCATTCTCATGGGATTGCCCTTCGCATCACTTACACAACAAGGCACAATAAACAACACAAACCAGCACCAAAGCCATCCCTTCCTCGACATCCCTGTGAGAAGCGTGCTCTTTTCACGAGAGCATTCCGCCGCCAGACCCACGTCCCCTTGCGCTTCTCCAGACTTCCCCATCTCGCTCCGTGATTCGCATATCCTATTGGAGACAGCTGCTCTTTTCTCTCCCTGCCTGCCTAGGGAGCCATCTTACCATAGCCTTCAGCCACACCAACAATGAACAGCCCGGCGGCTGAGGCGCACACGCGCTCTGCTCTGCCATCCCTATGGACTGGAAAATACCAGCAAGGAGACTTTCCTCCCGGCTCGGGCTGCCGGCGTCTACCCTCACTGTCAATTTCATCGGTGCTGCCGTCGCCAACGTCACCGGGGACCGTCCCTGCTCACACGCACGTGTCGTTCGGCCACAGCCCGGCCGTGCTGCACCCGCGCGTGGACTCTGTCAACGAGCTCAGCCGGTCTTTGATACACAGCCTGAACCAGGGAATGGGCAGGCGCCTTAGTACGGCCGACTCTTCCCCGGCGTCGTCCCCGCTGTCAGGAGTATTCGACAGGATGGCTGGAGGCCGCGTCCCCAGCGCCTATTCCACTCACGCGTCACTCCAGTCGTCAGGAGTCGGCTCGGCTGACGTCAAGTCCCCGGTTGAGAGACGCAAGTCGGCCGTTGCCGAGCAGCCGCAGCCCAACAGCATCTTTGTCACCGCGATCCCGCTTCGGCGGCTCAGTAATGAGGCCATAGCGGTGGATAAGGCGAATTCTGATCGCATCACCATCGCTGCCGGTGTGATCCCTCGCGCCAGGGACCGCAAGCGGTTCGGAGTGAAGCGCAGCTTCGACCTCGGCAAGATACGCAAATCCATCTCTGGCCCGCCGCGTAGACTGTCGACTGTCGTCGGCAGTCACCAGTCATCCGACCTGGCCGGACGCCGTCTCTCGACCGTGTTGCGCCCTCCAATGCCGCAGAGAGGTATTGCCGAGACTGACGATCCAATTGGTCCGCCAGATAACACCCGTCAAGTGTGTAAGTAACCTGTTCTGCTTTCAGTCCCATTCATGGTTCTCTTTATTTCTATTTGCAACGCGTCCAACTGATGTTTCTCTCAGACTTGGCTCAAGCTAGAAACTGTCTGCCTATCATTGCGCATCTGATGACCTCGGGCTGCCTGGAGGACGAGGACAGGATCGAGCTCCCCATGCCACACCCGGAGGCCTGGCCCAGCACCCTGGAGTACGTGGCCGAGAGCCAGGGAGAGCTGACCGAGGCGGTCAAGCAGAACGTTCTGTACTTGGGCGGTAGGGTTGAGTAGAGACTCTCCTAATTTCCTGGTTCGGGAACACTGCACAAACTCCTTAATCGCGCGAGCTGCTCTTATTAATACCTTGTACCTTTTATCTCTCATCATCCACAGAGGGGCTT
This sequence comes from Nakataea oryzae, assembly GCA_003049435.1. Classification (NCBI taxonomy): domain Eukaryota; kingdom Fungi; phylum Ascomycota; class Sordariomycetes; order Magnaporthales; family Magnaporthaceae; genus Nakataea; species Nakataea oryzae. The sequence continues at coordinate 20,591 of PYSQ01000420.1, read as the reverse complement.
GGATGACAGTCACGACGATTACGATAAGCTACATTTCTCCAATACAAACTAGTCATACTCTCGAATCTGCGAAAAAGCCGACACGGGATATCGTCTGGTCCGTGTTGCGATTAACCGGAAGGGCAGCGACCCAGGGCAGCTTATATGTCATGGGCTGTGCGTCTGAGGACTGTTTGTTCTTTGCTGCATCCCTACAGATGGGTAGTTTGACTGGACACGTATTCTAGGGCTATGCTTTTGTGGCCCTCAGCGCCGGGCGTGGCGGTACACGGCTATCAAGTAGCCTGTAGGCTCGGTATCGAAACAAACAGCCTATGGCCGTGCTTGTGTGACACAGGGCCCCCAGAGACAGATGCGAATCTCACACGTCCACCAAACAAGGCTTTGTGCGTGGTGTGAATGTTCCACGGCGTTCAATTTGGCTGGTGCCTGCCTACTAGTGTTGATGCTTTCAGCTTCCAGACAGGTAGAGGCTCGGTGAGTGGCCTGGGGTCTGGAACGTAGTCGTAGCACCCCAGGGGTTCCATGTCTTCTGGTGTACTTGAGTCAATGGGGGACGGATATGTTCTCTGCCTGGTGTCTTGCGGAGCTCTGTCAAACCTGGCCCAGACCTTTACCACTGTTACCTCATGCAAACACCTTGTATCCATCCACATACCCGGGTGGCTGCTTGCCAGGGCAGGCACTCAAAGAAAAAGCCGAATGCTCTACTGACCTGGCAGCTAAGCGCTCCATATGGCTGTCTGATCTCGCAAGCGATAATCTGTTGGTCGAGCGAGGCGGCCGATTCCAGGAGGGGATGGAAAGCATTTCACCCTCGATGGTGCACCCCGTTAATACGGGTGGACAGGTCGTTCCTTCCGTTCTCGATACCGGGTCTGCTCCTTCCCACAGACAGGCAGGGCTCAGACTCCGATACCCTGACAGAGACTTTGAAAGCTGCCCGCTGAATCAGAAGCCTTCAACCAAGAATCTCCTCTGCAGCTTCAACTACTTCACTATCAGCAGCCATCTGTTTAACGCAACTCTGAATACCCTCTTGGCCGTCGGCCACGAGGCTCTCAACTTGCTGTCAGTGACACAGGTGGCGTCGGGGAGTCCGGGAGACCGAGGGATAACAAACCCAGCGGAGAAAGGATGCAGGAAGGCATCCGAAGGCCAGCCAAACTGCTGGCGGTCAGCCCGGGCTGGGACAAACCCCCGAGAAAACCAGTCATCTGGATCAATGGCTGGCCGGGTGTGGGCAAGGCGTCCGTAGCCGGCCTCCTATCGAACCTGATTGGGGCCGACAAGACCGTTCTGGTAGCTGAAGACGCCAACGACGACACGAACCCGACATTTGACCCGAGGCAAGATCCACACGGCACGGGTATTCACGACCACGCGTCCCCAAGGCTTGCCGAAGCGCTCGAGAGCCAGCATGCGGACGAACAGGCTGCCCGCCGCGCCGTTGCCGTGAGCAAACACATACTAGATCCGGCCTCCTTTGCCAAGTTCACAATCATCACAGCCTGCCAGGCGGCTACGGAACATGGAGCGGCTGTGGCAGGGCAGTATGCGGCCGCGGCGCAGCAGGCGGAGCGTCTCTTCGTCCCCGTCACGCTTGTATGCGAGGTGGCCGAGAACATACGGCGAATTAAAACCAGCCAGGCGGTCCATCCGGCGCACCACGACGCGGCACTACAAGATCCCAAGGAGGCCATAGCCGAGCGCTGCGTTGGGCTGTACGAGTTCTCTCAAACCCCCGGTCCATCTATGCCGCCATCTCCGTGCTTTCCCGGTTCGCCTCTGGAGGAGCTCGCCCGCGGTGGCCCCGAGAACAGCGCTGACATGACAGACGGCAAAGGTCCGAAACATGTCGGGGATGAGGGCTATGGCTTTGACGACAGTCCGGATGCCCTGGCAATCTGTGTCGACGTGACGCGCAAGACTTCGATGGAGGCCGGCTTCACCATACTGCAGCATGTCGAGGAGATGGACGAGCGTAGGCTCCGACGAGAGCGCGCCGCCGCCTGGGCTGCTGCCGAGAGGGAAGCCAGAAGGCTGGAGATGGACGAGGAGCTTGCCAGACGTGCGGCCCAGAGGCAGGCTTCCTACGGCCACGCGGCGATGAATTCACAGATGCAAGATGGGCCGAGCGATGACGACTCGGCCAGCTCTCTTGAGAGTCCAGATGATGGTGAGTTTTCCGATCGCGACTGCGGCAGCGGCGGTGCACATGCGGCTTGGTCTCCGAGCCAAGTCGTACGTGCGAGCTCGAGGAATCCACCGAGACGGAGAAGTGCGTAGCGCAAAAACTAGGCCTAGGGCGTTGAGATATGCCAACTTGTCTCTCCAGAGGGCTGCCAGACAAATCAGGTCGGCAGGCAGAAGGGGTTTCGCACTGCCGCTTTCCGACGGGTGTTCCCGATATTGACGAATCACATGGGCAAGAAAGGAGACGTCGCCTTATCGAAATTCGGCAGGTTTTTTTTTTCAGGCGAATGGCATCACGCTTGATGAGCTAGAGAGGCACGAGGAGTAGACAAGTACGACATGTCATTGGCCGGTGCTTGATCTCAGTCATTGACGCGATGAATCTATTGTCGGGCTCTCTGGAGGCGTTGCGGGGGGTGCGGATCGTCGCCTCGAGCTAATGCAGCCTCGGGTGCTGATTTTTAGCTTGCCGCACAAAGCACGGGAATTGGCCAACGGGAGGCAAATGAGAGATTTAGAGAGAAGAGGTAAACGCGTTGATTTTTTTATGGCCTTGTGCCAGCAAGGGGCGGCATCATGTGGCTGACGGACGACAATAGGGGGTTCGCCACATGTCTAGGAAGCATGCAAGAAAGAGTCTGTCGAAGCAAGTAAAAGAAACGGTGAGCAAGCATATTCAAGGCGTTGGCCAGGCGATTGTGACGTTTGTCCTTGGGGCGACGCATGTGTCGAGGCTGTTGTGATGCGGCTTCATCGGTGCGGCCACAACGGCCTCGTTTCTGCCGATGACAAACAAAGCTCTTGGATCTGGGATCAGCATGGGCCCAGAACGGTCTTTTGCTGGCAGGCTATTTGGTGTCTGCCTCGACGGCATGTGATGAGCCATTTGGTCCTCGCGCATTGGGTCTGTTCTGTATTTTGAGTCTTCTCGCTAGCGCCTTTTATTTTTCTCTTTTATTTGTTTTTTAGTTTTTATTTTATTTCTATTTTTTATTTGTTTTATCATTTTTATTCTTTTTTATATCTCCGGCTTGCTGCGGAAGCCAAAAATAAGACATCACGCCAGCTTCACGCTAGCTAAGCACACATACCTTGCCAGCAGTGTTCTTTTTCCTTCAATTAGCCAAGTTGCTCGAGCTCCAGACGCCATATACAAACCAGGTACCTGAAGATAAGTGGCAACGACGGCTGGGCGAGGAGCTATGGATGAGATGGCGCAACCCGGTGGCTCTCACGGCCAAATACAGGGTCTTTGCTGCAGGGCTTCAAACCATCCCAGATAGCTTCCAGACGACGGGCTACTCGGTGGCGCGATGGCCGGCACGGTGGCGCCGTTTATGCGACGTCTAGATCGTACCGGGGCTGCATGTTTGTTTCTATAGACAACATTGGCCGCGTCAAAGTGAAGAAAGATGATGATGTCCTGTGGGTCGCCATTTCCTGTCTACATACTCCTTGAGCACGTTGATTCATGCAGCGAAAGCCGGATGGGCTTCTTGGACGTGGGGGTTTCGATGACATGCCCAAGCGAGCTTATTGGGTGGTAGTCTTGACCATCTAGGCACAGCCGAAAAAAAAGGCGCTCTCCTTCCAGCGACCCAAGGCGGCGAGATGATGCAACTCCATCTTGTTCGCCATCCCCGACTGCCATCCAGCCAGGACGGCGCGGGATGAACACATACAGAGAGCTTGGAGATGCGCACGGCTACGTCGATGCCTCATGTTTGGTCCAGGCGGGCTCGATGCAGCAAGTAACCACTCCATCCCCACCCAGGGGTTCACACTGTGTCCCTGGCGGCAAAGGGAGGGTGGACCGGACCATTGTCGACTACATGCTAGAAGGACGCCGCCGCCGCCAGCCGGCCAACGTACCGACCTTTGGACAATTACGGGG
>PYSQ01000042.1:97013-117611 GCA_003049435.1 Nakataea oryzae | reverse complement strand
CCCGCTCCCTGCGCTACCGGGCTTTGTTCGAGCAGTCCCACTGATCCCAGCATGCTCCAGGGGGGATCATCACGAGCTACTGCAGCAACTTTGAGAACCTCGACGGCCAGGGCCACGGCGTCAAGCTCGAGTCGACGTGCCAGGTGCCGTACATGAACATGTCGATGCTCCCCTGGACGGGCGGGGTCGACTTCAAGCTCGCCGCCGTGCGGTTCCGGCGGATGGACGCCTACATCGCCCTGACGCGCGACCGCGACCCGGGCCGCGTGTTCGCGGACCCCCTGACGGGCGAGCCCGTGGTCGAGTACTGCCCGTCGGCCTTTGACCGCGCCCACACGCTCGAGGGCGTCGTGGCCATCTCCAAGATCTGCTTCGCCATGGGCGCCGCCGAGATCCGCCCGCTCCTGCCGGGCGTCGAGCCCTTTGTTCGCCCGCCGGCGACGGGCGGGAAAAAGGACGACGGCGGCAGCGCCGCCACCGCCAACGACGACGAGGACGACGACCCGGCCTTTGCGGCGTGGGTCGAGGGGGTGCGCATGGCCGGCAACGCGCCGCCGGCCACGCCCTTCAGCTCGGCGCACCAGATGGGCACGTGCCGCATGGCCGTCCGCGCCGAGGACGGAGTCGTCGACCCCAGGGGCCGCGTGTGGGGCGTCGACGGCCTGTTCGTCGCCGACGCCAGCGTCTTCCCGTCGGCCTCGGGCGTGAACCCCATGGTCACCAACATGGCCATTGCAGATTGGATAGCCGGGGGCCTAAGCGAGGAGCTAAAGGGGCAGAAATAGCCGGTATCGGAGAAATGGGGTTCGAAAAGGGATAAGCATAAGCCGGGCTCACGCTACGGGTATTGATCGTGCCTCTTGTTTTCCTTGTTTTGGCTGTCCGACTTATTAGCTGATCTCCTTGCTCAGAACGTCTGGCTGATGGTTACCGAGGTATCTATCTACCCACGTGCCTACATGCCATATCTCTTGTACATAGCATTCGCCTCTTCAGCATGGCCGATTGGTATGGGAACGATGTCTTACATCCATCATATTCCAGAAATTGGAGCAAATCATGCCAAGATTCATCTGCGAGATATGATTAGTTGCAAGCACTCAGCCGAACACCCAGCCCCATGCACGTCGTTCGGGATCTTGGGGGCGCTGATGGGTGATTCAGTGAAGCACATATCTATTCGCCAGATTCTCGCCCGTATTTCTCCTCTATGACGTTGGTTATGGGGGTGTACCTCGCGGGAGCCTGGAGAAGAAAACATCGCATTCCCGCGGGCAGGCTGTCGCTTTTTCCAATGCGCTGCCTGGAAATGACAACCGAGATTTCGGTGCGATGTGCCTAGAGGAATGTGCGTGGCTGTCACTTCTGTCTCGTACTGTACGAACTCATCTGTTTTTTTTTCAACTTTCTTTTCTTTTTCTTCTTTCTTTTTACTTTGCTCTTCCCCCTTGCTAATGCGTGGAGACGGCGGCGTCAATATGCATTGATGACAGGATCCGGGCTAGTGTCAGGAAGAGGCGTAGACGGAGCTGCATAGTCTACACTGCAGACGGGATGGCAGAATATGGCACGGAGGGCGACCGTCAACGCCTGTTGGACAGCGTGACAGCCTGCTACTGCGAGACGCCGACCCGAAACTGTTGCAGGAACGCGATGCGCACCCAACCACGGGCCTGGACTTGCATGTGGAGAACGGCCCCGAGTAAGCATCTGGATTCCAGAGGGTCCGACTAAACCACAAGGGGCCAAGTTTTGGCTGCTGGGGAGGAGGGGGTGGATGGGTCGATGTGAGCACAGCCCCGATAAGATGCCAGGCTCCTGCGTCGCGGGGTTTCTCCGACGGAGAAGCAAAAGCCCGCCCGCATGCAAGCAAGCCGGATGGGAGGGGGGTGTGGTCGATAGCTAGTGCACCACGGCTCAGGCCCAGGTGGTGGCGGGCGGGCGGTGGGTGTGCGCACCATGCAGGCGGCAGCCCGCCCCGGGGCATCTGGACGTCTGCCTGAAGCCCGCACACAACAACCTGCTGCTGGGACCAGGCAGAGCCGAACACTCCACGGTCGATCATGATGGCTGGGCCGATTCCATCCAACGTGCATTAGCGCCGAAGGGCCAGACGCCGGGCGCGGCAGGGAGGCAGCACCGGGCGGACAGCCTGGATTGGGCCCGCGGGTAGATTGTCCCAAGCCGTCGGGTCGAGCGGCCGAGACGAGGGCCCGCTCGCCAGCGGCCACTGAGAGGCGGGCGCCCGGGGACCTGTCGAGGCTTGGCTCCAGCCAGCAGCCAGCCCGCCTGTGCAAGCCTGTGCAAGCCCGCGTTGTGGTGGTGCGCCCGTCTCTTCGTATGCCGGATGCCTGTTGGGAGCGTGAAGGGCGGGGCGGGGTCGTGCTAGCAATGCGCCTTATGCTGCTTGGTGCAGCGCGGGGCTTGCAGCTAGGTAGGCTCCATGCTTTCCTTACTTATTGTGCCTGCTGCGCCGATGCCGCGCACCGCCATCGGGATTCATTGAGGGGAGCTTGGCCGCCGAGCTGGAAACCCGGGCGTCTGTTTGTCCTCCAGCCCGCTTTCGAACGGCCGTATGTCGTCCAATCATCCGGCGGCAGGGGCGAACAGGACTCGATGGGTTTGCGGCCTTTTGCGTGGGGGGCAGCGTGTGGCAGTTGGTCTCCCATGCCGGTTTCCTTGCTTGCCAGCTTGTCCCCCAACGCCTGCGCTTCTTCAGCCCGACTTTTGCTCCGACGCGCGGCGGCGAGCCGTTGTGGCTGAGTCCTCGCCGGCGGTCCCCTCGAGTGGCACACACGTGCAGCCCCAAGTGCGTGCAGTCTACGCACGGGAGCTGGCTGGCTTCGGGCTGCCTGCTCTACGCTAGTTGATGACCCCGCACCCATTACTCCCAGGCTGTGGCGCCCGAGACTTTGAACATGGACCGTCAGCGACATTGATGCAAGCTCCATCATCCATGGGCCGGCCATGCGTTTCGTGCTGTCAGATGGAACCAAGAGGCCAGGCAGGCAGTCAGTCAGCCGCGCCCATCGATTAATCAATCACCCATCTAACCAACCAGCCAGCCCAATTCCCGTCCCCGGAATGCTGACAGAAAGGCCGCGTCTCCCGAACCATCAGCAGAATTGTTCTTCTGGAAAATAAAGGGATCGTTAACCCACCACACCACACGCTGCTTCCCATCCCTTTCTGCATCCCACACGGTGTAAGCCGGTGACAGCCCCTGCGCATTTGTTGTGGCTCGTGTCGCATTCTGTATACTGCAACATGAAAATGGGGCGGGGGGGAGTGGTCCAGAGCAGATCTTCGGCAATCCCAGGCCTACCGATGGGGCGCCGATCCCCTCTCCCCATGTTTGGGCGGGTTGCACCTGCCAGCCCTTCTTTCTCCAGTCATCCCTGAGAAAAAAAAAAGAAAGAAAAAAAAGAAAAAAAGACACGCAGAAAGCGATGGAGATAGGGCACTGCCGTCAGTGTCGGGGCGCGAACCTGGCTGGCCAAACAAAAACGGAAGCGAAAAGAAACCAGGACACGGATCCCTCCTGGATGCTCTCGGCCGCGCACGAAGGCGACGTACGTGCAGCATGCAGTGTAATTCCTTCGTGTTCTGGGCGTGCCATTCCTACCCGCCTTGCTTGCCCATTGTCGACAGAAGTAACAATGCCTGCTCGGCGCCGAGCCACACACCCCTTTTTACTGCGTAGCAAACAAGTCCGCCAACTGCATGCGAGGCCTGGACACGGCAAAGTCCGACAACAACCACATGTTTCTTTCTCTCGGTGTCCCTTTTGAGTTCCGGTGCCTTGTGGCTGCGACGGTGCAGCCCCGTATATGCATAGCATCTGAACACACATACTGTGGGCACAGACGTAGACGCACCTTGGTAAGTATGCAAGGTAGCAGTGGGCGGCTAGGGAAACGCGCAGCACACTGCGACAGGTGGATTGGATCTATGTACATGCCTCCCTAGTTTCCATGCCCCGTTTGTGTTCAACTGATAGGTCACCCTCGAGTGGGAGCATACCTTCAATAGGTATGCACTCAATAGCGGCAGCCCGCGAAGGGCACAGCAACATCCCGCCGGCGCCGCATGTAAGATTGATTCCATCCGCTGCCGTCCTTCGGCTCGCGCACTCGGCGATTGCGGACGAGACTCTGGGCTCACAAATGCACTGCGCTGCAACTGCGCCGCCCATGACAGATGCCCGGAAAGGAGGTCTGCTAGGTTTCGAGAACGGCCAGAGGAGGTCATCACCTGCTACTACTAATGCTACTACTATTACTACTATTGGGCCTTTTCACGGGAAACCCACTTGGCTTCCGACATGTCCTGGCGTCATGGCTCAGCGGCCGGCCGCACACCATCCATGTTTCGACCGGTGAGGGTAAACCCGCCTGGGCGCATTTAGTATGATCGCTGCAGCAGAAATGAGGCACAGTAAGCAACGGTGACGCGTATTGTTGGACCAAGTGAGAACTTTTGAAGTTATTCCTTTTAGCATTTGTTCGATTAACTACTACTTGTAGTCACGATGACGAATAAGCATTGGTATCAATTGAGCTCGCCTCCAGGGCGGCTTCCAGACCGCCTCCTGCAACATAGAGAATTTCCCAGCATCTCATGCCACTCCCACAGGGAGTTCGGGTCTGGATGGCGGTCGTGTGGGTTGAAGTCCCGACTTGCCTGGTCGAGGCGTCCAAACAAGACCTGCACAGCAGTGGCTCAACTTGTACTCCCTCGCTCCGACCAACGGACCAATCCCACACTCCCCCACCCAGGACTCATGGCTTGCCCGCGTCCACCAAAGGATTCTGGGCCGTAGTGAGATGACTACACATGCATCGCCTCCTCCCTCCTGATTCCCATCTCATCTTTATCGGCCGTTCGACGCCTCGCAACGTCTCAACTTGTGGCTGCCCCGCGGGGCGAGTCCTAGACCCTGTCCGGCAGGGTCTTTTCGGTGTGTCTCTGCCGCTTCGATGTAGTAGGACTTGCGCTTTCCAACTGATAGTGACTCCTGTCTCGCTCTTCTTTTGCATTCTTTCGTGTTCCACGCCCGAAGCACTCATCGAGCGCTGGAGCGGATGGCCAGTGGTCCTCCTCTGTCGGCAACCAGTGCCTGCTCTGACCGCGACGTAGTGTCGCCTCGTCTCGGCTATGCGATGATGTCTGATTATCGGCCTCCACGCTGGAAGATGCCTGGCTTCAAAGCGGATCCAGTCCTAGCGCAGGCATTCCCATTTCGGATATAGTCCATCGACGTCTCGATCCGTGATTTTTTTTGTCGTCTAAACAAGAATGAAGCTGCTCGGCATCAAGCTGAGAGGTCGATTCGGTTGTTGCGATTAAAAAAAAAGTCGTCTCGTAAGGTCGGTCGGGGGGTATATGTCCGGTCGTGAAGGGTCGTAACGTCATCCGGAAGACAGAAGGAAAAAACCAAAGGCCTGAACAAGAAAAAGAAGGGTAAGAAGTCTTCCAAGCGGGTGCAGATCGTTTCGGTGCTGGGACCAGAACGAAATGCGCCAGGGGGTATATCTAAACAGGAAAGGCCCTTTATGCCATATAACTAATGAGGGAAACCAGGAGAGAAAATGATAAAACCCAAGAAAAATGTAGAAGAAGCCATGGCGAAATGGTCTTCTAGGCCCGGACTTCTTGCCGAGCTCAAGGTTGCATTGCTGCGTGTTCCTCTTGTGTAGAAAAGGCGACAAATGAAAAAAAGGAAATCCAGGAGAAAAAGCCTGCCTGTACCTGCCCTGCTGTAAATGCAACAAATACCCGCCCGGGACCCAGCCGATGAGAGGTTGCGATATAGACAAAAAAACAAAATCAAAAGAAACAGCTGGTGACCGAGCTAGCGGTGGTGGTAGACGAGGCAACGATAGAGGAGAGTGGACCAAAACCCAAAAAGAAAAGGGAAAAACGCTCGCTTGCTGAATCAAAGAAATAATGAGGACAAGACGAAAGAAAACCAAAGAAAAATGAGGATGAGTAAGGGAATATTATGTTTGCGCCGTTGGTATTGTTGGAGTGGTGTCGCAGGCTCGCTCCAGATGCAAGAAAACGCCTGATATGCCTTTGGTTGATAATCGCCTCGTCGTTGCCGCCGCTTTCGTGCTCGATGCCAGAAGTGTTCGAGAGTAGTTCCTTGTGTTTGGTAACTGTTTCGCATGCCGTCGTGTCCGTAGGAGATACAACGTGACAATGGACAGGAACGTCTCAAGAGTCGACGTCAGGAGGACGTGACTGTCGGATGGCAAACCCCAGTGACAGACGGTGGTTGTCACATGGTGGTGGTGTACTCCTGGTACCTATCCCAGCCGAAGCCCCCGTACCCGACGCTGACGCCGCACTGGGGGGCAAGCATGCTCGGCAGGGGAAGCTGCGGGATAGGCGACGTGACAACAGGGGAGCTGTAATAGTACCCCGCCGAAGAGAACGGCTGGCTGAAGGACGGCGTCGGCGAGGGCAGCTGGCACTCGGTCATGGTCATGGTCGCCCAGATTGAGTGGTTCGAGTCGGCTGTCGTGGCAACGACGCCGGGGCTCGACGGCAGGACCCTCCAGGACTCGACGGGCGCGGGAAGCGACGTCGGGATGGTGGGCTGGGACCACATACTGATGCCCACAGGTGAGCTGGGCAGCAGGGGCGGTTGGCGGACAACCTCGACAATCTTGGGCGGCGGGGGCAGCAGAGGCTTCATGAGGCCCATGATGGCGGTCTTGACATCTTCACTCTTCCCGTTGAGGAGCTCGCCGGCTCCTTCCTCCTCCAGGCCTTCAAGCGCAGAGACGTGCGTGCGGAAAACGTATTTGTTGATGGCCTGGATGAACTCATCGTGCAGCTTCTTGCACTGTTGCTCCTTCTCGGCCCAGTCGTAAGTGCTGGCCTTGGTGTTGGGGCAGTGGACCTCCTTGTGGTACTCGATCAGGGCCTCAATGGTGTCCGGGGTCAGCTTGTATGCCACCTCGTTGCGCAAAACCATGTCGACATGCACAATGTAAGCCTCGACGTGCACCAGCTGGTAGTTTGATATGGCCTCCATCAGGGGGTCCGAGTCCTTCTTGAGCTCGGAATCGGGTGCCTTGGGAAACATGAGCGAGGCCAGGGTCCAGATGGCATTTGACGACGATAGGGTCTCGGTCAGACACCTTTGGTGCTGGGGGACGCTGTTGAGCGGGCGCTTTACCCGGTTGATGCGCTTCAGGGTCTGCGTTAACCAGGGCTCAACCTTGGAGCCGAGGACGACGTTGACGGAGGCTGCGCGGGGGGCAAAGGCAGCCGCCGAGGCCGGTAATAGTTGCGGAGGCATGATGGTTTCTGTGTGCGTGGGTGGCAGCGCCGGCAAGGGCCTTGGTGCGAGCCTTCCGGTGACGGAGCTGGTCGGCGAACAAGCGCTGTGAGATGGCTGGCAGAAGAGGTGTGACGGGCCCGAGTTGTTGTAAAGGCGGTGGAGCACACGGAGGAGGGGAGGGGGGGATTGGGATCGGGGGTGGGCAAACGAATAATAAAGGAAGAAGGGGGACGGAGCCGGGCGGACCCAAGACAAGGGATCGAGCTGACGCGCCTGCAACCGCGAATGGGAAGAAGAGAATGGAGGACGAGGGTACTCGTTGAGGAGAGGGAAGAGAGGTGCGAAGGTGAGAGTGAGATGGTGGGTGGAATCGATGTGATATACGTTAGCAGCTAGTGAGTCGGGGCCCTTGTTCCCCGCCCGGTGGCCCTGCCTGCTTCTCCCGACAAACACCAGGCCTGGCACCACACCACCACGGCCGACTGCGGCTACCTCCACCCTCCCACCCAGGCACACTGTGGTTCTGGAGATGCATGGGATGGGCCCGCAAGACCCTGTCGGCGCAAAAGGCCTTGCCGACAAGAGTGCGTGCCGACTGAGCCTGCGGTGCATGCAGCTAACTTGGCCAGCCTACAGCCTGCGCTGCATGGCGGAGACTTGTGGCCACTTTGGAGTACGTACTGCGTACTACCTGCATCCCTACGACCTACCTAACGCGGCTGCTTGCTTCTGCTTGGAGGAAAGAAAGGGCAAAAGGGCGTACGCAGGAGGGTATGGCTTAGCTGGGGGTGTGCAGGTGCAGTATACGTGGTGGCCATATGGGCCGACAGGAGTTGCCCCCTCACAAAAGGAAGAAAAGGTACATCAGATTGGGAAAAAAAAACCTGCCTGGCGGCCGACGCTTACGGAACTACCGCTGCATGGCAAGCTGGGATCGAAGAGAGAAAAAGAGGAGAAAAAAAAAAGAAGAACCCGACAGAAAATGGCGCTAATGTCGCCTGGGCTGCCTGCTGGCCCCTGCTTCGCTGAATAAAGGCCAGGAAGCAGGCCAGGCAGTGGCGCCTCAGCCAGGACAGCAGGCCGATGTGGGTGCTCGCTTGCTGTAAACCCACGCTTGTGGGAAGAGGGGGAGAGAGAGAGAAAAAAAAATAGCGGGAAAGAGAGAGGGCGGGGCAGCAAGGGCTGGATAGGGGGTGTGAAGGCGACGGGAGGGGGTGGGCGAGGAAAGAGAAAGCTGGGTCGACGTTGTTGGTCGTGGGTGGCATGTGGCCTCTGCTTTGGAGATCAGCAGGCATCGAAAAGGATCTCCGCGAAAGACACAAGGAACGACCCCAGTCACTGAGCGCCCGGTACGTACCACGGAACCCATTGTGGAGCCTGAGTGAACGTTTCGTGCCCAGCGGCAGTGGTCGGCCCCACCACCCCACTTCACAGCATCCTTTGTTTTTTTTCCCCTTCGTTTTTTTTTTCGCCTCGTCCGGTGGCGGGGCGAGACTCCAGTTCTGTGCATATAGTAGGGTATTGGTAGTGGGCTGTGCTCGCGGCCTGCATGCTAGATGACAGGAAATCCGAGGCCCCCCTCCCAGGCAATGGGATGGCCGATGCAATGGGCTTGCGGCGGGCGCAGTTGCAACCACAGCTGAAAGATGCATGCAGTCTTGCCCGCCTGCCCAGCCCGGCGGCCTGGCCTCGAGGGCCACAGCGCCACATCCCTCCCCGGACTGGACGCTGCAAAAGTCACAAGCCGCTGTCCGCGTTGCCGCATAGGCGCCCTGGAGACCGTGCGCTCGACGACCGACGAAGACGGGCGCGGTCGATGCGGTCGGGCTCATCTCCATGTGCCACCTCACTCGTCCACCTGCCTGCCTGCCTAGCCCAGGGTTTAATTGATTGCCGCTGCTGCTGCCCGAGCAGCACGGAGCGCGTGGTGGAAGCGAGGCAAGTCCAAACGACACTGCATCTAATGACCACATCGACCCTCCAGCTCCGATATCAGGAGGCTGGGCGGTACAGGGAGGGACGCAGAGCGGACTGAAGAACAGGCCCTCTTGGCCAGCCTTCGGGAATTAACTGATATTGCTCTGGTATTGCCCACGCCAGTCCATCCTCCATCCATTCCAGCAACCCACACAATGTCCACGGCATACCTTAGCCTACCACACACGCCATACCTGGTCAAAACACGTTCTGCGCCGCGAGACTGTACCCTGCTGCATAGTGAGAACTGATTGCTGTATCGTCGGAGTCATTGCCAGACAGTGGTTGGCAGCAAAAAGTGATGCATGATGCCCCTTTGTGAGGAGAATTGTGTAAAATCCGAAAACGGATCGCTGCCTATTGGATCTCGGCGGCTGCTCTTGCAGTCTTGCAGCGCCGGATGCATCCCCGGACCTCTTCGGTCGACTTGCACCATCCACCACGAATATTCTGAACCGTCCCAACTAAGCGTACGAGTCGGAGCCCATTACCTATCCCTCAATACTATCAACCGGGGATCCATCCGAAGGTCGCACACTTGTGGAGTGGTGTGTCATGCAGGTCGCATGCGTGGTGCGCCTGTGATGGATAGATGGGTAGGCAGGCAGAGCGCAACACGACTGCGCTCGTATGCCGGTAGCTGCTTCGAACCAAAAAAAGTCCCCATTACACATTACGAAGTACGACCTCCTTCGCAGAAAAAATGGCCGCGCTTATCATGCAGAAGCATTCTGGGGGCCCACAGCATCACAACCGCAGGCCTGCTGTTGCTTCTCTTGAGCTGACACTTACAGCGCCAATTCGCCCCATTGAGATTGTTTCAAGCCTTCCCTCATCTCTGGAAATTGGATCATCACAGCTATCTTCCAGTAGGGCTCTTCTGAGTGCCGAGCTGAAACCGACGACATATGACAGTTGAAGGAGACGGCGAATAGCCTCAGCAGAAAGCGGAGAAATGTCTGATTAGGGGAAAGCGCAGCAAGCAACAGGGATCTCAGCTGTCCGCTTTGGGTCTCCATACTCCCTCCACACTCGGCAGAGTGCAGACGTCGAGGGGGGACGACGCAGCTTGACGTCCCACCCTTTGAGCTCTGAAACACGGGCAGGATGTTGTGGTTCGGTATCGCGCATTACCTAGTGGCACGGCGCCTACCAGTCTGGGCATGTCCTTGCTCGCGGTGGCGGGAGAGGATCGGCTTAAACGGCATGTAGCACCTCTACGCGTGTATACCTGCTCAGCAGCGTCGCATTGGTGAGGAACAGTAAAAAAAAAGGACCGGCCATGGAATCCGCTTCTCGCCCCGTTTTGAGTCGTCCGGCCCACGGAAGTGGTTTGCTCATGCCAGGCATAGGATAGGGTCAAGCCCAGGGGGTGCTGATCGCACCTCCATCACAGGCCGTCCATCCCATCGTCCACCAACGAGCCACCCTGAGGGACATGAGGGAGGGACGGTTAGGATGCACAAGGGGGAGGAAGGGCCACCCCCAGAGAAACAGTCCTGGGGGACCGTCTCTTGCGCCCGGAGAGTCGAGCCGTAACCGGACTAGAGCGGCAAGGCGAACATGGTACATAGGAGAGGCGCAAACGAACGAGAGCCAGTAGATGGCCTGTGTCGAGGAAGTCTCATTTTTTTCCTTTTTCAGAAAGTCTGCCTTCTGAAGCCTGATTGGCTGCTGGTCTCTGTCAGCCGACGAATGAGAGAAAGGCCGAGGGGGAGGCTACATGATTGGCAGAGATTCGGAAGAGAAAATGGGTATGGAGGGGGGCAAGGGTCGAGGCCCTTCCCCTGTCTCCCTTCCAGACCGGAGGACAAAAGGGAAAATAAGACTCGACCCTTGTGGTGGATAAGGCGTCATTTTTTTTTCTTCTTATTTTCGTGGGATGGGGAATGTTGAAGCGAGAAATAAGATACGTCGTACTCTTGCATGAAAGTTGACACGGCCGACGACGAGGCCGTTGCACGCCATGCAGGGGTGTGGAGAAAAGCAGGCGCAACGACCATGAAAAATGCATTGGACAGCATCCCTAGGCCGGGACAAAGAGACGCTCGCTCTCTCGACGGGCGTGTGGCTTTGCTGGCCGTGGTTGCTCCCGTTGAAAGGCGGCGGGTAGTGGGGGCCGTGCAATAGCGACTCATCAGAAGCGCAGGCCAATCCCAGCCCCGAAATGCGAGCTCCCCGGGCGCAGGTCATACGTCCCAAGGCGCCGCCATCAATGCAGCGGGAACAAGACGCGTCTCCCCTGGACAAAGGAGTCACTGCCTCCTGCGTCGTCTCGGGGCCGCGAGCACGCAGCGATGCCGCGCTGGTCGATTGGGGCTGCGAGCGGAGGACAAATGAGAAGGTCCGATATCGCGCGCAAGCCCCGTTCATGACACACACACACACACACATACACAGTCGTCCAGAATCCGGAATTCAAAATCCGGCTCGAGGAGTCTGCTGCGGAGGCCATAGTCTCGCTTGGCCGCTGGGGCTCGCCTCACATGGCCGGGCGCCGGCGGCGAAATAGCGCGTGTGAGTCAATTGAAGGCTCTGATGTGGACATGTGGGTGGCTCCTGTTCGTCAGGGCGCGTACCTGCGTGAAGTTGTCATGTGATGGCAGGGGGGAAAAATTTACTGCCCCATTTCTGCTGCAGGTTTGCGCAAAACCTGGCAGCCCAGCAAACCCAAGCGCTGTCGGGCCCCAAGCCCCAGCAGCGACAGTGACGACAGGCGTCTCGGGACCTGGGCCAGGAAGAAAAAAAGCCCGCACGCACCAGCCTGCCCGATTTGGTTGCTTGACGCCAGTACCCCGGACCTCATCCTTGCGGCACATGCCACATGGAAGAGCGGTGTTGAGCGGCGGTCAAACGGTGACTGCGGCAAGGGCTGGGCCTTGCCGAGAGGGAGCCAAGGGACGTGTGCGGCGTACGGAGCTCTGTGTTGCTGCTGTGGCACAGGCCATGCTGTGGAGGCACGGCTGGGAACACCGAGGTGCAGCGGCAGGGCTCGGGTTAACATGCTACAGCGACTACCGCACGCCCCGGATAAAGGTCCAGTCCCCCTCTGGGTCTATTTTTGGGGCGTGGATTCAGCCGAGCTTGGGCCGTGTGACCCTCTCTGCTGCCACATTGTGCAGTACCCTGACTGCATGGAGGGGAGGCTCAGAAGGCCCTGCACTGGACTGCACCTGCAGGCCAGCCTTGGTGAACGCACAGAGACTTTCCAATAGACATCGCACATTGAAATCCCGTGACTCCTTCCAGGTCACTTGACTCGGCATGGATGTGGTTTGAAAGAATGGAATTGGATGCCTATTTCTCTGCTTTCGTTTCCATGATATGAACGGATATCACATGTACATAGTCTCGCCGACGTCCGTGTTACACTTCGCATGCACGCTCCCGTCTCCGTGGCTGAAGTCGATGACGGAGTTTCTTTAAGCATGCGTGGCTGGCGGCTAGCAGCATGCGCGCTGAGGGAATCGAAGGCGTTCAGGGGTCGGCAAAAGAACAGAGGATCCAAAGCCGACGCCCCCCTTTCCGCTTTCTGGACCCTTCTTCTTTTCCAAGATCACCTTGCCAATCTGCTCTGCACCAGACCGGCTTGGTTAGAATCGGCTTTGCATGACAATTCATGATTCTTCACGTGTACCTTGTATCTGACGCTCCAGTTGTGCGATCCCATGGCCACCCGATGATGCCCCAACATGGTGGTACCTGGTACCCGTCATCAGATGTCTTTGGAAGGCGGCATCACGGATCCGAGCGCAGCCGCCACCATGCGCAACAAGCAACGCTAATGGACACGATCTAAGGATATCTATTTGAAGCAGAAATCTGTTGGTTCATAGGTTAAATGGTTAGATGCTGGAGAATGCTAAACACGAAAAAAAAGAAAAAAACATACGACAAACTCCGGAACGTTGGCTTCGGCACTGGTCCTGGCGCTGTTGGTATTGGCGTCAGCGCCGGAGCGAATTCTGCTATACTAGCTTCTGGGATTAGTATAGCCGCCCATCGTCCTCGGGCCAGTTGAGGGGAGAAATCCTCTAGGCAGGTCTAGGCGCCGCAAATTTGGGACATGGAATGCTAGCCTGCATTGTAGACTAGCCGAGATCGCAGGGAAAGCGTTCCATCTGCCGAATCGAAGCCCTGGAAAGAGGACACCATGATTCCAGTATCGTGGTGCCGGCCAGTTGCGGCGATATGCGGATATGGCGAATGGAAGAGTGTGGTACTGGCTGGTGGCGCAGCAACGCAGAATTTCCGGTTGCTTCCAGGCTGCCAAATGGGGCAGGGGGGTCGGGTCGGCTTGCGTAAGAATTCCGGGGTCGAGGGTGAGCCAAAAGGGCAAGTATCGGCTTTCGAATGGGGATGCCGATGCGTGGGCTGATTGACAAGGCCGGGCGGCCGCCCGGTACCCTTTCCCAGGAGCAGGATGGTAGGCAGTGAGTCGACCAGCCATGTACACTTCAGGGGCACATCAAGGACGCCAACATTCGGTTGCCAGCATCCCCTTATCTCGACCTGTTCGTTTCCCCAGATCGCTTGGGGGCCCAAGGAAGGACGGCGGAAGCGGAGATCGCTTGTGTGTTTGCGCTCGTGTTCCCTCTGCCGAGGAGGGCGGATCCTTGACGAGCTGAAGAGACAGCCAGCGCTAACTCGGGGACTTGCATGATCGGCTAGCCGCCGCCCGTCCACTTCCCTCCTCTTTTTTGGTTCCTTGGCCTCCGCACGCCCGCCGGGCCTGCTGGCGGTGGGCGACGGATTGGGTGCACGGTCGCGCGGGCTGGAGGCTTAGCACCAACATGGAGCCAGCCATGGAGGCATGGAGGGGCACCATCGGCAGCCCAGAGCCGGGCAGGCCTGCAGGCCGTTCCCCTCCGTCCTACTGCACCCTTGTGCCGGGCTGAGTGGCGGCTCGACGGCGCGGCGTGCACGGGCCAGCACCCCTCAGAACAGGCCGGGCAGCAATTAGCAAAGTGAGGCTGGGAGGCAACCGGCTCGGCCCCATATTCTTTCCCCTCCTCCCATCTGTTTCTCTGGGCCACCGCCACAGGTGACGTGGTAGCACCCTGTCCGGACTCCAACTGCAGCTTTCCCACCACGGAGCCGATGCACACGCCACACAAAAACCAAACTTGTTTCATCTAAGCACTCCCGGGATCAACACGAACATGTTGCCAACACATCAGTCCTGCCGTGCAGAAGAGGAGCACTCTGCACATGCGTGCCAAAAATATCGCTATGATTTTCGGGCATCCATGGCATCTATGTAGGTACCAGCATGCCTACCTACCTAGGCATCTCGGCAAGGCGTTATCCAGGTCGATGACTACATATGCCTTTTCGCCACAACCCCTGAAGCGACGAGCATTTCGGCCGGAGGGGGGAAGTTTTCCGAGACTGGGTGCCACGTGCAAACGAGAGCCCGGCCAAAGAAATACCGCTTGGCCAGTCTGATTTCCGGGACGCCCGAGTCTGCAGGGAAGACTCGGCAAGCACTGGGCCTCGACGCCCCGGGCTCGAGTGGGTATCCCGAACGACACGTTCATCGTCTGGCACAAACTTGGGTAGTGAGGGGGAGGTATGAGGTTTGGCTGGCGATGCGAGCATCCATCGTCATGAAGTTCCAGGAACCGGCAAAAGTAAGCCTTGTGGAAATGCACACGCAGTGTGACCTGTGCCACCCCGTAGAGAAAATGAGGCGGCTCTATCTCGCTGCTTGGACCGGGCGAATGCTCCGAAAGCTCCGGTTCCAACCCCGAGCCTCTCTCGAGCTGGCGATTCAAAGTCGGTTGGCTGCGCTCGCGGAGCTCCCACGCGTGGCTTTGTGTGCGTGCACTTGGGCGCATTTGGCCGAGTCGAAGATGCCGTTTTGCGGGTGGCTTGGGCTCAGTCGGCTCCACTAGGCGAGATTAAGCCTAGCGCCCGAGGTCGCACGAGGGACAGACGTCACAGCTCGAGCCCGTGCCGCGATGTGCTGACACAGCTGCATCCAGCCATCGTGGGCACTTGACCGCGCAGCCGAGACGACGGACGGACGACATCGCCAGAAGCGCCCATTCCAAGCTCCAGCCCAGACCCATCCGCCCAGCTGACCTCGGCGCGACAGGTGGTGCAGATTGCCTGGTGCACACCGACAATTATGCACCTCTGATCGATTCGACCCGGAACCTCTGTCGTGGCCAGGAGAAGCCAGTCCCTGTGCCGGCCTGTCAGCACCGCCCGCGACGACGAGACGGCGAGTGTGGACGACGATACCACCGGAACGATGGCGGACCAACCCCCCTCGACGCAGCTACAGGCGCAATCGGGCAGCCAAGCACCGTCTGCAAAGGCCGCGCCCGCCCCAGCTGCCGCACAGCCGGCCTCGAAGCAGATGAGCTCCTCCATACCCGTCGGCTTGAACGAGGCCGCCCTCGACTCGCCCACTTTTCGAGCCGCCTCGGTACACTTTGGAGACCAGATCGAGGGTGTCGAGAGGTGGCTCGACTCCTACGTCAAGAGCGCGTCTCGGCTCGTGCTGGATGCCACCTCGCTCGAGGAAACCATCAACAACTACATATCCAAAACATCACCGGCGCCCGCTGTCGCAGATGGCGTTATCGACACCGACTTTACACTTCTCGCCCTCAAGCGGGCCGGAGACCTGGCACGCGAGCGCTGGTCACAGTTCCTGGCCTCGGCCCGCCGCCTCGACACGCTGTCGGTAGAGCCCATCCGCAACTTCATGACGGGCGAGCTCAGGGTGTTTAGGGATGCGCGTCGGCAGCTAGACCAGGCCCAGCGTACCTTCGACGCTGCCATTGCCCGCTATGTGGCACAGTCCAAGACCAAAGAACCCTCGGCCCTCCGCGAGGATGCCTTTGCCCTCTACGAGACTCGCAAAGCCTACCTCAAGTCATCCATGGACTACTGCCAGCTGGCGCCCCAGGTGCGCTACAGCCTCGACAAGCTGCTGGTCCGTGTCAGTGCCGATCTCTGGCGGGAGATGATGCGTTCTGGTGACCCAGCGACTTCGTCGGCCAAGTGGGCCGACGAGATGGATCGCGTGCGTGGCTGGGCCAAGGAGCTCGAGTCCTCCGAGGCCGTACTCAAACGCGAGCTTCAGGCTGCTCGACGAAGCATAGGCGAGACCACCATGGCTAGCATCAAGCCATCGCGCGAGCTCGACGACTACAGCTCGTCAACTGTGCCGTTCCTGGGATCCCGCGGCCCCCTAAACTTGCGCACAGGTGACCAGGACTGCGTCGTTTCGGAGAAGCAGGGTTGGCTGTTCTTGCGCACCATTTCGGGAAAGCCCGCCAAGGTGAACTGGGTCCGCCGCTGGTACTACTGTCGCGACGGCATCTTCGGCTGGCTTGTGGCTGGGCCCTCGGGTGTCCTTCAAGGCGACGAGATTGGTGTTCTGCTCTGCAGTGCCAAGCCCGCCGTCCAGGAAGAGCGCCGTTTCTGCTTCGAGGTCAAGACCAAGAGTCAGACTTTGCTCCTCCAGGCCGAGACTCAGGCCCAGCTCATCGAGTGGCTCGAGGTCTTCGAAGTTGCCAAGAAGCAGGCGTTCGAGGCGAGTCTTGGCCGCGACAATGCCCAATTCCCCGGCGGCATCGACCCTGCCTTCGCCATTACTCCGCCGTCCGCCCCCGAGTTCTCGGCGAAGTCTCTCGACAATCAAGCCCAAGCCGTTGTTGGCCTTGGGTTGGAAGATGGCGGCGGCGGCGGCGGCGGCGCCCCCCTGGAACGGACAGCCACGATGGGGGCTCCTGGCTCAGAGGGAGGATTAGTGCCTCGTACCAGCTCCGATGTTTCCAACTTTGGACCTCCCCGCCGGGCAATAACGGCCCTGGGAAGAGAAGAGGGCGAGAGCAACCGAGAGCACGCCACTCGCCTGATGCGGAAGGCGCTTTATGCCGAAGGAGGCTCGCAGCCCTCCGGCACCATCGCCGGCCTGATCTCCGCTAGCCACAATCTGGTCCCCGCGAACTATGCTGTTGCTTCCCCGCAACTGTCAACAGGATCGCCCCGGCCTGGTAGTCAGACCTTGGGCAATATAGTGGCCCGACCCCGGCCGGGAGCTCTGGCACCCTTCACTTTTGCGAGACCGCCATCGGCCACAGCTCTGAGCAAGAGCGCAGTTTTGGCAAGCGGGGAGCTGGCTGTGGGAACGCTTCACAATCAGACGATACCGACTGCGCTCATGGCCAACTACTGGGGAAGTAACTCATGGGGGGCCATGTACTCAACCCCTGCCGAAACCCCAATGCCCAAGACGCCTACCGACGACGATCCTTTTGGGCTGCCCATCAGTTTGCAGACCCCTTCCGGAAATGTGCATGCTCCGAGGTTTCCTAGCGGGTCACTGCACAGGAAGACGCTTAGTGCAGATGTTTCGACTCACTCATCATCCAAAGTTAATGCAAACGACGCCGGCGAGATCTTCCCCAAGACATACCCGACAGAGCTAAAGCCACACCATGCGCAATTCAGGCTGCTGTTTCCTAGCGTTCCAAACGAGGAGAAGCTCGTCCTTGTTTTTAATGCCGGCTGGTCTAGCTACTCCGAGGACGGCACAAGCAATCAGAGCCTCGTTGGCGGTGGGCGTATTTACGTCACGCCAGATAACCTGTACTTTTATGGCTTTCAGATGGGGCTGATCACGGCGTACAAGGTCAGGCTCGACATCATCTCAGAGGTGACGGCCGCGCCAGGGAGGGAAT
The DNA here is from genome assembly GCA_003049435.1 of Nakataea oryzae. Taxonomy (NCBI): domain Eukaryota; kingdom Fungi; phylum Ascomycota; class Sordariomycetes; order Magnaporthales; family Magnaporthaceae; genus Nakataea; species Nakataea oryzae. Next base: position 99,638 of record PYSQ01000042.1, on the reverse strand, counting down.
GCGACTTCATCTTCCTCCACCTCGGCCATGACATGAACGACACCGGGTTCACGAGAATCACCATCAAAGTGTTCCTGGAGGATCTGACGCTGTTGCATGCCCGACTCAACCTTCTCATTGACGACCTCCAGGCGGAGGAGCCTATGGATCTCTCGGGGTTGATCCAGGCGCTTGTCAACCTCGAGAAAGAGGACTTGGGGAGAAGGAGCCCGAGCGTGGAGAGCTGGGAAGAGATACCGTCGAGCACGCCGGTGGACGACGGCACGCCGTCGGGCAGAGCGGTGCACGGGAGGATGATGGGCAGGACGCTTGGCAAAAGCTTGTCAAGGTCTGCGGCCAAGTTCCAGCTGCCTGCGAACCCCGTCATCTACGAGCCCGAGGACATGCAACAGATGGTGGCAGAGCGGCACTTTGAAATTAGTGCCAAGGCCTGCTTCCACGTCCTGTTCGGCGACAAGTCGTTCATCTTCCCCAAGCTCTATTTCGAGAGGCGGGCCAAGGAGATTGCGCAGGGCCCCTGGGAGCTGGCGGATCATGGCAAGATGAAGCGGCAGTTCCGGTTCAAGGTGGAGTACCGGGACATGCTGGGGCGGCGTAAGCCGGCCGACGTGGAGGACACGCAGACGATCGAGGTGTTTAGCGACCACGTTACCTACGTGGTCAAGCACGTCAAGACGCCGTGGCACCTGCCGCACTCGGGAGCGTTCAAGCTCGTGACCAAGGTGGTGATCACGCACCTGGCCAAGTCCAAGTGCAAGCTCACAGTCTGGACCAAGGTGGACTGGTCTAAGACGCCGGCCTTTTCAAAGAACATTGTGGAGCGGCAGGCATCCGACGATGCGGTGCGGGACGCGGAGGAGCTGGCCGAGGTGGCAACGGACCAGGTGCGCAGGCTGGGCCCGCACAGCCGGACAAAGAGAGCGATCCAAGTGTACGGAAACATCGGCCAGCAAACACAGGTGGCCGTCTTCAAGCCGGGAGAGATGGGTACCACCAAGAAGCCGCAGATCAAGCCGCGGATGTTGACGACCATGATATTCGACGTGCTCCGATCATTCATGGAGAGTGTGGCGTCGAGCCTGATGATGTGGGCTTTCGCAGGCTTCAAGCAGCTGTTCAACATATTCTCGGCCAACCGCATCATTCTGGCGGCGCTGGCGGCCAGCGTGCTGACCAACGTTGTTTTCACTTCCAAGGAGAGCTCGACGTGGTGGGCGGAGCGGAACGCAGCCAAGTTCATGAGCCGCATCGGCGTCGGGCCAAATGTCATGATGAGCAAAGCCATCTACGTGGCAGACCTGGACCAGGCGACCGAGAGCTCGCTTGTGAGCATCACATCAAAACCGCCGGCTAGCGCATGGTAAGACATACTCTTGTTCCCTTGATCTGATCCTCACTCTCTTCAGCCGCGGGAAAAGAAAAGTCGGGTCTCTGCTTGTGTGCTGACTAGTTCCTTGAATTTGCAGCTACGACATGTTCCGCGACATCATGAACTCAACGGATATGGACCTTCCATATCACAACGCTGGGTCAACAATGCTATCGGGGACCAGCAAGGCGGCAGCCCGGCGTCTGAGGCGCACGAGACAGAGACTTGGCTCGTACCGGCACGACCTGGTGGTGGCGATGCGGGTCGTGAACAGCATCGAACGAGAGCTGATACAGTCCGAGTGGGAGAACTGGCTATTGGACGAGAACCTACGGTGCGAGCAGGTCAAGGTGATGCTTTCGGAAAATACCGATGCTGGGAAGTCCCCGGACAAGGGAAAGAGCAGCATTCTTGGCAGCGGAGGCAGTGGTGGTGATGGCGGTGGGGCGCAGAAGGTGATGCGGCCTATCGATGAACAGCGGATCTCATCACTCAGGGAGTGGCATGACGAGTACTGCGGCAGCTGTCGTGCCGACCAGGACACGATCATGAAGAAGCGGAGGAGCCCCGAGGTTTTTGAGTAGCGAGCACGGGAGAAGTGTGTGGCGCTTGTCGTGCAACACTTACCAAGCACCCACACTACTTGATGGCGTCGGAGGGCTTGAGGTGAGCGATACAGACAGAGCTAGATTTTTAATTGCTGGGTGGTATATGGAAGTTATATCGTAGATATTAGTAACTATATTAGCCTCTTTTTCTTCTTTCCCTAGCGGTGGTAATCTTACCTTGATACGAATACGGCCTCCCACACGTCCTGTATAAGCGCATAGAGGGCCGCATCGCCTGGCCTTGATCTTTGGTGTATGCGAGGCGTGTTAGCTTGAAGCCACCCGCTATGCGATCCTGGGCGGCAAGACGGCAGCGCTAGAGGGCCGAGGTTGAGGGGGCACGTGGCGCGAATGCAGCTAGCGAAGTTGCCAAGATGGCTCAACGGCCTCTTTTTTTTTCTCCCTTGATGTTGCTGTTGGCTGGCTGGTTCGGGTAGGTCAAAAAAGCACACGACCGAAGGTGCAGAAGTCCGTCCGGTGCATTTGCTCCTAATGGCCTCTGATACGATCGAATCCGTCTGCCGTGTGCAGATTCAACGCATGATCAGCGCGCTAATACCGTCATGACTGCCAGGGCAGGCGCCAGCACGGGCCCACACTCGCTGAACAGTACACTAAGCCGGGCCCGGATCCCCGCGAACAGGCGGG